>JAECUM010041940.1:0-31162 GCA_016617855.1 Megalonaias nervosa
TAGATCCGGAAACTTTTCTTTATGTAACGTAAATAATTTTTTTTGTAGTTCATCACGAACTATCTTTCTACTTGCGACTATCAAATCAGCAGGTCTCCATAAAGTCCAAAAATCATTCATAGAAGTTTCTGCAATTACTTTACGCAGAATCTCGCATTGTATTTGATCTGGCTGAAGTCTGATTAATCTTTTAAGCTCTTTTAGCGGTTCATCAATAGCTCTATGGTCATCATGTATTTCTTCATAATAATCTACAAATGTTTTCAGCCATTCATGTGGAGACTGTCCAACAAAGGGTGGTGGTTGACCATTATCGCCACACATAATCACAGCAGTATTCTTTAGTAACAACCAATCAAAAAATGTTTTTAGTGTTTTTAACGACACCGTGCATATCTCGTCCCAAATGATAATTTTAGGTATATATTTTTCACCCATCCGCGATGGAGTCCATGTATCTCCGCACCATCTAAAGAAACTGTGATATGTATATGATTTTACTCCTCGTTGCTTTATTTCTCTAGCAAGTTTATGTGTAGGTGTTAAAACAATTATATCTGATGTATTATTTATAAATAAGTTAATCGCACGAGTTGTTTTACCTGAACCACCACACCCATTAAGATAAACGGTTTTATGTCTAGATACAGGATCATACACAGATGGTGCAGATGACTTTAATATTTGATTATTATTTTTGTAATATGTCTCCACAATTTCAACATCTGCAGATTCAGAATAACTAAGTATATTTTCTTGTTTTATTCTCCATGTTCCCCATTCACCATTACCGAGTTTTAATAAATTTTTATATTTTTTATGTACATAAAATGAATCCGTAGCGACTCTGACAGCGTAACGAGGAAATTTATTTATCATCGATAGTAGATTTATCGAAACGTACGCTAACATCGAAGATCTTAAATGAGTAAACTGCGGTGACTTACCATCAGTATAGCTCACAATGGTACCTAGTTTTGTTCCATCTGATAAATAAGCATTACATCTGTTTATAAACGTATTTTTCTCCGTTGTATCAGCGATTATAAAATCAAGTTCAGCATCGTCCATAATCAATCTTGTACACGTTCGTTTATGATCATGTGATCCTCCTTGAGTAAATTTACCGATTATTTTTCTACCGAGATCTTTTGCAAGTTTCTCATCGTACTCGTTCCTGCATTTATTTATTTTAATGATATGATCTTCATCAATATCAGGGAATTCTTTCCTGGTATCATCGATATTAAATCTGTTCGGTTCTGGTAACCAAACTTGCTTCTGTGAATTATACGATATAATCGCTTCAGTTACTTTCAACGATATTAAAAATCCAACATCAAGCATATATCGCAATAGTACTATCGGAACCCAACATCGCTCTGAAAAATGTTTTCCGAACCAAATATAAATAATCGCATGGAGATCTTCTCTAAACTCGAATGATTCTACGTGAGCAAATCCTGTTAAGTCAAAATCTGGTAATGGTCCGTTTATCGCAACCCTGGTCATTTCATGTGTAGGATGCCCGAATCTCTTAAAATATTTAGAACATGCTCCATATCCAAGAAAACTTCCAGGATAACACGCTACCATATCAACCGAGATAACATCACTATGGTTGTATTTGGTGTTCCATAATCCACCGTGACCATATTCTACACAGCTTTTCTTGACATCTTCAAGGAATTCCGATCGTGTCGTTTTCCATGAATTTTTCTCCTGAGCGAAATGAGCTGCTACAGATGGAATTGTAAAACAATTATTTAATAATTGTCTAATTTTGACATCGTCTGAAGTATATTCACGCCAAAGGCGCTGCGCAAGATGTTCCATTTCTACATTAAGAGATTCTGTACGGTAAATATCACCATTAGGTCGTACAAATTGATCATAATGATTATATTCCGAACTCTGAAATAACCAAACAGAAACAGGATCGGTTTTACTAATATTCTTGATAAAATATCACCGTCATAAAATTTAACCGTTCTATCTCGTGGAAATATTGTTACTGCAGCAGTCCATGCGTGTGCGTTATGATCAATAATATCTATCGAAGTCCCTCTGGATTCATATTTCGATTTGTACAAAATCTCTCCCGTTAACGTCTTTACTGTTATTGAAAATTTTAATAGCTTTCCCAGCTCAGCAACGTCGCTGATAGACGCTCCGGTATCTTTAACCGACTCTGCCCATGTGTTTATTTTTTTACGTCTTAAATCAGTTAAACCATTACCACGTATCGCGTTTGTAAAATGTTCTGTAACCCGCTCAGCTACACAGTTTATTCTTGATATTTTCATTGGCTTGAGATCTGTAACATTAGGTTTATCATTCAGCGGAAATATTCCATAGACAACCGCAGTTACAGGGTACGATTTCTCATAATACGGCTTATCTATGCCAGTTAGTATTCCAGGTTTGGATCTGTTATTTAAGAGAACAATATTACCCCCGGACTGCACACGGACTGGATCACGCTTATCACGAATAATCCAAATATCTTCTTCCGTATTTACAATAAACTTTATTAAAATGAAATATTTTTTATTATCAAAGTGATTAATAATTACTTTTCCTCGTTTGTCGTTCATCATATTAACGATATGTCCTATCCTGAATGTTGACCATGCATGAATTGCACCATCGTCACGAAATTCCTTCTTGGCCTCACGGATACGTTTAGTTATATCCGCATTCGTTAAAGCTAGATCTTGCATCGAAACACTAAATTTATACTCGGGTAGTCTGTCAAGATCGAATCTGGTTGCGTAGGGTTCAATCACGGATAATTTTTCCATATTATAATTAAGGCAAGTATATATTTAATTGAACATTAATCTTTTGTATATGATTCAACCAAATCAATGCCACTGGTTAAAAATCGGTTATACGTCTCCGTGTAACAGATCATGCGTGAATGAATACTGTAGTTATCATATGCAATGCGTCAGAAATGGGAGTCTAGGACCAAAACCGTGTATTGTTTGTAGTGCTGGAGTGCGAGGAAAAACTCAACTGTGTGCGCAATGCGGTGGTAAAAAATACAGAGAGCTGAAACGATATTACGATAAAAAATATAACGATGATTCTCCTATAAAAACCGAAGAAGATTATCTCGCTAGATTTTCAAAAAACAATGATTTAGACAAATAAATATTATATATATAAATGGAACAAAATGAGTTTGTGTCACATCCAATCCTTACCAATTATGAAGCATCGCGCGATGGTATCATCAGAAATTGCAGGCTGAAAAAACCAATCGGTAGTGTTACCAATACTGGTTATTTTAGATTTAATACCAAAGGAAATAAACATTATTTATCACATAGATTTGTGATCGAGTGTTATTTTGGATTGATCAAAGATGGGTATGTGGTAGATCACATCAACGGCAATAAACTTGATAACTCACTTGGAAATCTACGTATTATCACGCAAAGTGAAAACTGTAAGTTTGGAAACACAGGTCGCGCAGGACATACTGTAAAACCTGTTAAATCAGTGAATGCAGAATCTGGAGAAGAAATTATGTTCAAGTCGATTTATTCCGCTAGTAAATACTTTAATATAGCATCTAGATCAGTGAAATACGTGGCAGACGGGGTTACAAAATCTGCTTTTTCTTTCAAATTTGGACAGAATATTATTTTTTAGTACTTGGTATCAGATGATCAAGCGAGATTGAGGCAAGCATAAAACTTTTTAGTATCTTTTACAAGCAATAGTCAATATGTGTAGGTTGCATTATACTAGACAGAATATGTTAATTTTCCCAAGGATTTTGTTTAGCCATAATTACAGTCAGGGGTCCATCATTATCACTGTCATTTTCACTCATATTTTCACTCGTATTTTCACAATGTTCTCTTAACTGTCTTATACGAAAGTTCATGATCTTTTTCTGTTCGTATCCATGAGATAATTCTAGCTTGATTTTGTCAATAGCGTTTGAGAGAGGCACAAACAATTTTACCTGATCATCAGTGACGGTTGCCAGTGACTTTAACATTCCTTGCTGGATAACTTTCATAAACCTGTAATCAGCGGATAACGTGAATCTGTTCTCGTTCTTTCGTTGTTGTAATGAGTCAAAATCACATAGAATCTTTTCAGCATTAAGATAATCAGATACATTGATACGTTATGTTGTAATTTTTTAATCGCAGAAACAATGACATTGATATTTTCAAAATTCATTATATAATAAGTGTTTATTTAATATAAAAAAAAATATTAGCTCCCATGACTTTTTTTGTCAGGGAGCTGTTTTTGTGTGATATATGGTTATGAAATATATACAGATGGTTTATGATTTTGATTTCAGCAGTTTATAATTTTGATTTCAGCAGTTTATAATTTTGATTTTGATTTTTGGACGACACAAATATAAACTTATCCTAATGACATATGATTCTATGAACATGAAATATATACAAATGGTGATGACGGGGAAATCTTGTCTACGTCCAACAGATTTTGTACACTCTCCCCCCATACAAAACCCCGGGGAGTGTAAAAGGTACACCCCTCAAGGGTGTATGGTAGGAGAGTGTATTTTGTCTGTTGTTGATTTCGAGGATTTGCTCCGGGTTCCCCCAATTAAATAGCATCAGTCGCCAAATGCAAGATAATGTCTTTAGCATTTTTGGAGACTCGAACACGCGAGAGTCTGTAGAGCTTCGATCTACGTCCAACCGTCCTACCATTTCGGCCATCGTTCTCTTATCAATAATACAATTGAATTTAAGTAATATATAAAATATTTGCGCTGCTGCTTCACTAACAGCGATGCTTACAGAAAACAGATAGATCACTAAATAATTAACGAAAAACGATATATATCGTGTCGTAGGGACTGAAACCTCACAGTTTTCTGTGTAAAATGGAATTTTATATTTCTAGTTTCCAAAAAATATATATAATTCTGTATAACATTGAGTCTATGCGTAAGCCGTAACAGCGGATATTGATTTAGTTATATGGCGGATGTTCTTAAAATAACTTTACGCACAGCCGTTATGGAATAATCAATATGCAGCCACAGCCTTCTAGATAATAGATTTCGATTGTGCACGGATTTTATGTAAACAAAAGAATACAGTATTATAGACATCCGGATATTTTTTTTTGTTATGATAAAAACGTATTATGATAACGCTCTATGAGCGTACATACAGGTTTATATTTAGTTCTTCATTTCTTGTGTCCAGAATGCGATTGCTTTGGTCTGTAAGTTTAAAGTGTATCCTTGATAATAACGGATTATGAACTCGCAGGTACACGGGATTAATTGGTTCTGATACAATTAACCAACCGGGAGGTGCCAACGGACTAAAATTGAATAATATGTACCCTTGCTGGGCCTGGCTAAACTTAGAAAGATCTACCTGATAACTACCTTCAATAACATCACATACCAGATTGACTGCAATTGTTGTTGTTATATTTACAATGCCTGGTGATATATGACGTCCGGCACCAAAAGGGTTGTTATTGTGTTTTAGTATAACCGGTGGTGGGGCTATTTTTCTCCATGATTCAATTACTCCCGGATAATATTCTTCAATAAGATCATTTAATGATTTCTTCATTTCAGCGTTATTTAGATTTGGTATAACAAATGTTTGTAAGTCTTTTTCTGTTATTTTATAATGATCAAGAAATAATTGCTTCAAATGTGGTCTTGTGTAACTAAGTTCATTAAGATTAGTTGCGATGTTTATAATACTTCGATTGACGATGTATAAATCGAATAAGATACCATTTAAGTGTTTTATTGACTCGATTATTTGCTGCTTTACGTTATCATCATAATGTTGAGATAATGAAATAAGTAAACTTCTTAAATCATTAAATGTTTTATCGTATTCAGGCTTAAAAGGATCTAAAAATTCTTTCAAAAATTCTTCATCAACAATATTTTGATTCCGCGCCCCTGGTGTCCTGAGAACAGTAAATACTGATCTAGTTATCTTGGGGATTCTTTTACCATCAAAATCGGTAAAGTAATATGTATCGTTGTTTGAATCAAATCTAAAATATATATAATGCCATGGATTTTTTCCTCGATATTCTGGATCTTAAATGAATTTTTCTTCACTCGTTTTAAATTCTTCTATTTTTGGTTCTGAAACTCCATTATAAACAGGTGCAACTTCAGGCCATCCTAACACGGATCTAATCGAACTTTGATAGATATCTACGAGGTAATCAGGAGAATTTATTTCAATAACCGCTGATAGTGTTGGTTCGTAAACAGTGATCGCTATTTTAGATTCTTTCCCTGTGATAGATTTAATTCTGCGTTGGAACTCATCATTAATCTGTTCTATTTGATAACTGCCCGTTGAAATTCCAACAACTTGCCAATCAGGTGTTCCATCTGGTTTATTTTTATTCGCAAATACCAGTGAATTATTTGGTTGTTGTCCACCAAACGGTTTTGACCTGATATTAGGCCAGCTATGATAAACTCGTAATCGTGCTAGCGCTATTTCCTTTGCTGGAATTGCAGTCGGAAAATTAACGCTAAATTCAGGATTGGTTGAACTTAATGATATCATAGTAGTTTTTGACGGCGTTGTATTAGCTACGATCTGCTGAAGTAATTCGCGCGACTCTGACATTATTATTATCGTTATTATTTAATTCTCCATCTTTCCGTTATTATCACTAGCGATTATGAACGCTTCATCATAGGTTTTCATTATCGTTACGAACTCCTCATCGGATATTTTACCATCACTGAGATACGCTGAAATATACGAGCATAATTTAGTGTATGCGGTTGTTGCTGTGTGCAATTTCATTATGTACTCGTTTAGTTTATTATTTGTACACGTAGATATTTTCTTAGAGATAATACTGAAAATACCTGCACATGTTGTTGCCGTTGAAACTATAATTGTTACAACTGCAGGCGCTGTCATCGTTATTGTTGATAGTAATAATCCAGTTCCGGCAATAAGAGCAGAAACCGAGTATACCATTATATCAATAACAACCATACGTCGACGATATTTTTTTACTTTTATCGTGTAATCGTCGATGATATTTTTTAGTTTGGTTTGACACTCACATACTTGAGTGTATCTGTGACGTTGAACGTCGATAAATAACTCTTGATTCATTATACTTATTTAGGTAACTAATTGAGGAGTTTCACATACAAATTCCAAGCACCACCAGTATAACGCTCTGGTTAAATTTTTATCAGATGCTTCCAGCAGAAATGTTTCTTCCGCATCTTTATTTATTATGACGGATACAACTCCAGAAAAAGTATCGATTGAATGACGCCATGGAAATGTAGTAAATATGCTGAATTTTGCTATGCTAAATATAGACAGCCTGTATACACCAGTGACTTCTGCGGTGTGTTTGAGATTATTATCTTGCAGTGTCCATATTCCTAATCCTGATGCTACTGTGTATACTACGTTGAAGATCTGCTTGTGAGGCATTTCAGCAAGTAACTTTGTTACTAGATTCGTTTTTTCAATGATATTAGGAATACCACTAATGATATCGTTGATTTTCATGTTAATGTCAGCGAGATTAATAATAACAGTTGGTGGAGTTCCAAAAAATTCGTTAATATTTCTGTTTACATTTCTACGAAAATTTAGAAATGTTTGTACATGATTAATATATTCAGTTCTAAATGTAGTAATTCCATCATTGATTGTCGTTAACGAAGTCATTATTGGAATTTCCTTATCATCGACGTATTTCTTCGTTGCAGCGTCGAAATCTGTTTCTGGTGTTCTGAGATTATTAATACCATTATTATTCATGTCGAGAAATGCACGCATTATACCACCGCACACTGACACGTACTTGGATTCTTGATCATCGACGTATTTTTTTGTTGCTGCGTCTGTATCTGCGATTGGATCTCCAAGATACGTAATTTTTCTTCCTGACATAATAATGTCACCGGTAAATACATCACCAGTTTTCTTAACATAATTGTTAACCGACTTACCGGAATCCTGTATTTTACCCTGATCAGTGAAAGTAATGACATTATTAACAACCGCATTTGGAATTCGTATAAGTACATCTAGTAGTTGTATATTACTCGTTTTTAATCGTCCTTGTTTGTCCTGAAAAACGACGACTTCATTTTGATCCACACTTGTGATATTTAATAAATCATCGATTTCATTTCTGAGCTGATCAAGAGTTGCATATTTAGATAAATCGATCTTCTCCTTATCTTTGCGAGTAGATCTTCCATAAATATCTACCATTATATTTACTGATAACTGTTTAAGTGTTATGACGTAGTGTAGTGAACGCGTGCACGACTTTATGAGGCGGTGCTGTTGATTTTGATACAGCATCAAGCACAGCGAGGGTTTCACGACCGCATATTGGAGGATCAGTTATTTTTTGTGTTGGTAGCGTTGAATACCAGATTGGAATATCGCCGGTAACGTATTTTAAAAATTCTTTTGGTGGTGCTAATCCATACGAATCGAAATAAATAATTCCACGTGGATCAATTGCATATCCTACCCAGTGCGTGCCTGGGCCAGAGTTTTATCGAGATTAATAATACCGGTTTCATGTTGCATTGCAACGGTAGGTAATTGATCACGCATAAAAACACCTCTGAAATTTTTTATTTTTAATTGCTTAGCAGCATTAAGTAAATCAAAATTGGACATGGGTGATATTAGTAAACTGTCCCGGGAAGTCTTAGACCCTTTCCGTACCACGAATACGGGGTCCCTGGTAATCTTAGACCCTTTCCGTATGAATACGGGGTTCCTGGTAGTCTTAGACCTTTTCCCTTTTTTTTGATTCCTTGTCCGGTTGCTTTCTTTAATGCCATTCCAGCAGCTGTTCCAACAGCACCTAATGCAGCTGCTTTTGCAACAGCTGGGGCTGCAGTTGATATTAATGCTGGTATAGTTTCGAGAAGCGGAAATATACCACCCGATTTAGCGATGTTTTTGATGGCGCCCGCAGAAAGATTAAGTTTGACGCCTTTATTTGATTTTTTAGCGTCATTGAAGTTTTTAAACTGACGCTCGGTCAACGATAGTTTATTTGCACCGGTCATTTGTTCTCGCTTTAGCGATATTTTTATTCCACAGTTATTTTTTGAAGCTGATTGCAGCTTTTTAATCTGACCAGGAGTCAGACTCACACTAACGTGATGATATGACATTATTAATATTATGAACGATCTAATTATATGTTTATTTACATATTTTCTACTGGAGCATCAATAACTCTCATTCGTCCACCAACACCTTCGAGTAACATCGATTTATCGCTGAGTATAACGGCTATTGCTCTGTAATTAGGAATTAATGGTGCTGGTGCTACTGGCAATGTTACACGAGCTCGAAAATATATATCTACAACAGATTGTCTGGTTAAATCTAAATGTTCTAGTGAAAAGTAATAAATCGGATACAGCGTTGTAAAATCTAGCTGCGATATTTGTAAACCAGTATCAATGTTTTGATCACGCCCCATGAATGTCATTAATCGATGATATGCACGTGCTACATGAGTTTGATCGAAATTCAGTAATATATCCTCGGATGGTTCTTGATGTCCATTTATCCTTAATGAAACCTCAGAAACACCGAGTTTATCAAACACCATCGGATTTTGATTTTGCGAGTTTAATCGTGCAGTATTTTGAAACGCAATAAATATATGTCTTGGTGCAGAAACACCTTGCTGAGAAGCTATTTGCCATGTGAATAAACCATTAATAGCGCTCTGCACAACATCTGTAGTTGTTGTTAACCATGACAACGTTGATTTACCGCCTTGACTCATAAAAGATAACAACCGATCTTCTTCAGATATTGACGGAGTCATCACTGGCATCCACAGGGAAAGTTTTGTTAGTATTACTATACCATTATCACCAATGGGTCTCCATAATGCATCATTATCATCGCCTTTTCGTACAAGTACAACTGTGCGTTTGGCTCCGAAAATGACTTTTCTGACATTTCTACAGAATCCAAAAATATGTGACAGTGGAATTGCACATGAAAATGTTCTTCTGTTATCTTTCAACATTGATCGACGCGCTGCAAATCCTAAGTTGAAATCTGGATTTGGAATAGATAGATCTTCAATAGCAGCACCAACAGGAGGAACAGCTCGATTACTGGGTTGTCGAGTAACCTGATTTCTGTTATCAGGATGGTCAGAAGTATCCTTGACAAACATCATTGATGGACCAGCTGATCTTGAGTAATCGTCGCTGTATCTTGCAAGGCCTAGTATTGTCGTGGCAACATCAACATCTTTCTGGATTGATTCAATATTTTTTCCGTCAGTCATGTACGTAGCGCTATCAAATAATGCCATAATACCATTATTAACAACACCAACCCTAACTTCAGCTCCATATACTACTGGTGCTGCAGGAACAGCGTTATTTAAAATTTCACCTTCTACTTCAATAAATGCCTCAGCGGGTAAGAAATATCTACTTGTATCCTGAACCTGTAGTTCGAATCATCCACGCTGATCTGGAATTCGTGCGTCGTAAGAATAATACTGATAATCGCGCACAGACTCATCTTTGAGTACTGGTGCATCCATGTCAAACGCGGGGTCAGATATGCGCTTAAACATCTTTATTATTATCGTCTTCGTCTAACTCGAAGACTACTTCGGGAAGTGAGACCACTTCCTGCTATCAGACTAGCGGTTATATTTTTTTCCTTTTCCGACATCGGGATATCAGCTAACTCCGCTAGTTTTTAATTAGCGGCTTGATTTATTATTTTACTTACACTTGCGGGTATCACTTCAGTGCTGGCCAATTTCACAGGTTGAGGTCGGGTTGCTTGTGGTCTGCGTATTAATCTTGATAGTCTATCTTTGATTGCTGAAAACGCTTTGCTAGCAATATTACCAACAGCGCTTGTACCTTTTTCACGAACAACATCAATAGCTTTCATGCCCAGTTGCTTTGCAATCGGTATTGCTTTTGGGGCTATTCTTCTAAACAGACCCTGAACAATATCACCTAATCCATCTCCGTAGGTCGTTTTGTATACTGGTAATAGAGAGTTTATTACCCTGACCATGGTAGGTCCACGAGTATTGTGTATGATCATATTATTATTAAGTGACTTTATCACTAATTACATACTTAGTCACTGTGGTAGTCATCGGCGATTTCATTAATAAGAGACCGATATACATTAATATCCATGATACCGCCTGTAAATAATCGTTTACAAATATCAGCTGCTTCATTAATTATTTCTGGGGAATTATTACCAGCTCGTTTTCCTCCAATGAGGATTTCTAGTCGATCAACATCAGCAAGAACGTTATTGGGACAAGTAATAAGACCACTTCCTAGACCACTTCCAGTTGCGCCAGGAGAGGTGTCTGACGGAATATATTCTTCTTCTTCCTCCTCAGTTGGTTTCGGTGGTGTTTTTTTAATTGGTTTCGATGGTGTATTTGGTAATTCTGGATAATCACGAAGTGATTGCTCAAATATTTTTGGTGTTTTTTGTTGTTTTTGTTGTTGTCTTTGTTGTTGTTCTTGTTTCTTTTTTTGTCGTTCTTGTTGTTTTTGTTGTTCTTGTTGTTGTTGATATTGTTGTTTTTGTTGTTCTTGTTGTTGTTGATATTGTTGTTGATATTGTTGTATTTGTTGTTGTTCTGGCGGTAATTGCATGAAGGCAATATAATTATCTATTGTATGAAAATACTCAATAAATTTTGGATTACTATTTCTAGCCTGATCAACGTCATAGTGTATACGAAATATCCATTTGTACCAATTATTACGACTTATAGGTTTATCAGCATATTCAGATTTTAGATAATGTTTTCGATCATTGAAACTTTTCACAGCAATCACAGCTAAATCTCCTGGATTTTTAATATTTTTAATATAATCAATAGCACCTTCGATAAATTTGTCATTTATATTAATTCTTTCTTCTTGTTCTGGTAGACGTTCCTTTATATCACCTATTTCAGCACCTTCAGGTTGATCTTCATCCTCAGGTATTTCCGGGACTGGCATCGCAGCAGCTATTTCGGCTGGAAGTTCACGTAAAATTCTTTTTGTCTTTTTTTTTCTTCTTGCTATTTTTCCAGTTGCTTCAGCGGTTTTCTCTAACACAGGTAGAATACCTTTAGTGGTCTCAGTGATAGGTTTAAATAATTTTTTTTGTATCCTCTTCAAATTCAACTTGAGATTCCTGACGCGATTGTAGTTGTTGCTTAACAGAATCACGAACAGGTAGATATTTTTAATTGCCTCTAGTCGCTCTCGAGCTAATTTAGCTGAGTGTGGTTCTTCAATACTCATTATTGATAATATCTATAATGGCTGTTTAATTTATAGCAGCAGAGAGGGTGAATGACCAACGCGTAGTGACCAGCACGTGAAAAAATCAGAAAAAATCTGGTCAATTAAAGAAGTTTTCATTATTAAGACAAAAACTTTAATGTCTCAGGCAAGTGGTCTGTTCACCCTCTCTGCTGCTATATATATACAAACTATTATTCTAGTACACCCTTTGACAAAGCGGCGGTCCATGGAAGTTACAGAAGGCGGTAAAAATCAAAGAAGTCGGTAAATAAAAGGTAGGCTGTTCTAACATTAATGAGAATGATGCGATTATTTTGCAATTGATTTAAATGGTATATATAAAGTTCGCAATAGCAATTTGTATCATTTCAGAATATATGCTGTTACGTATATGTAATTAAACTGCTTGCGTGTTAGTTTTAAAATTCTTTTTTATTTTATTTTTGTTTCATTACATTTTATTGTAATGATTATTGAAAGGATTCGAAATTCTTTTTCAGTAATTCGATATTTTCTTTTGCTAAATGTTATTTATCTAAGACGTAAAACGTGTTACATGAGAATTTTTTTTAGTTAACCTAGTTCGTCTTAGGTTGGGGAAGTTTGTAAACAGGCAGTTAAAATGATTGGTCAGTATCAGGGCCATACTTTCCTTGCGTGATCACCATGTGTAAACAACGTTTTTATACTATTGGTTCTTAAGTGGGGCTACACTGGCGTACGTGATGGATTTCTTGTAGTAAGAGACCACATGACCCATCTCGCGAGACTTGAAATGATGTTTTTGGGGTTTAAATACGCATTCTTAATATTTTTCTGTCAGAGTCGTTTCAACATCTTGAAGGAACAAGGTGTTTTTTTTATTTGTTGCCAGATTGTTTGTTTTTCATCTGATTTTTGGATTTAATAATTTATTCTCCTGGAAACTCAACAAGTTGACTTTTTTTTTATAAAAAATTCTTAAAGATATTCATGGAAATTTATTCTGGAATTATTCGGAAGCAAAAACTGTGATTCAATTGAGGAATTGTTGATATTCGTATATTGGACCACATCTGACGTCATCGCCTTCCATATTTGTATGTTGTTGAGATTCGAACCTGGATTCTAATAGAACTATTTAGTGATAGGACTTGTGTTTTCATTCTTAGGATCAAATTTTGGATTATAGTCACAAACTATAAGTCCTATTTACCAATTTTTACATTGTTTTCTGGGGAAATAAATTATTTTGCTAAAATATACAAAGCTTGTTGACTTCACTCTTTTCTTCTGTTACATTTGTACGAGCCTACATGTAAGAATGCTACAACGAGTATACTTTGCTACATCAAATATATTTGTTTATTTTAATTCAATTGTGCAAAATGGGTCCAAAGCGCACCAAGAAATATCCTTGTGGCAGTTGTAGTGCAACTTCTGCATCTGAATGTGTTTACTGTATTACGTGTGGAAATTGGTACCATAGACTGTGTCAGTCCATGAGTGAAGAAGAATTAAGACAATGGGGAAAACTGGATTTGGATTATGTGTGTCTCTCCTGTCGTTCTATGAATGAATCAAGGTTTGACTTAGGTCCGCTGTGTCTTCATTGGGAGTCAGACGAAAACACATATTACAAGTTCTTTTCGCATATTCGCGAAAAAATTGGAGATGATAAGTTTATATTTGGTACGGACGATGAAAAAGCTCTGACAAATCCTCTAAGATACAATTTTTGTAATGCAGAATTTTAATATTGCACTAAACATATTAAAGACAACATTTGGTACTCTTTGCATAAACATGGATGTGACGATCTTGTCACAAAATCAATACTTCGTATGCCTTTCCCTAACAAATATATTTTATCATCTTATTTTGTCACCTTAGTTTGAGCTAAAAAAGAAATATCATTGTCAAATAAAACATCAACCATATTGTCGATGAATAACATTGGATCAGTTGTCCAATCCGCTATTCGCTCATCGTCTTCGTCAGCAAACAACCATACTGATCCGTACTTGATTGATAAATGATAACCAACTTTTTTAATACAATCGCTTATTATGTTGGGTTGTATGCCAGTATATCTCGAAGCTGATTTAATGGAATTGAATCTTTTAAAAAATCTGTTTGTTAGATTAAATCCAACACATTTTATTGGCGATATATAATAATCCATTATTTATATAATATTTTATTGTTTAATATGACAAAATAAGTCTAGAGGATCTGGATCAAAAAATTTGGTCCAGGAACCTCTTCTGTGCTAGAATCCTCATCTGAGATAGGAACATCATTTCCTTCTACTACTGTGGCCTAATATTCAGTCAAGATGACGCTGAGTTTGCAAAATGAGAAGACGATCTGGCAATGTATTTAAAAAAATATCCCAATTTCGCACAGTACTTCAATAAGTTCGTAAGTCAAAAAATTAAAATGTTTGTGTACAAACCATTAAAAAACAAAACTATCACGAGTCTTTGGACCAACAACATCTCGGAATCTATCAACAATAAACTTAAGCAGGTTGCTGATAGGGAACAACACAAGATACCGAAATTAATTAACAGGTTATATAGTGTAACTCAAGCTCAGTTTATAGATTTGCGTCGCGCACTATATGGCTCTGGCAATTATTTATTTGGCTCTTCCTCTTTATATGTAATTGATGAAACCATTTGGCTTACAAAAACCTCAGCAGAAAAGACAAGACTCTTTACAAATTTTTTACAAAAGCAACTAAATTCCAATACTTCGAAGTACATACATTCATCCAATGGAAATTCCAATGCATCCGGCCGAAAATAGATGCGGAACGCAAACCTGGGCAAAGAGAGCGTTCAAAGGCGGAACGAACATTGCAAAAGAAATGGTGATAACAGCGATCATTGACCTAGGCTGTGCAAATTGAACTAGAAATACACTTGCCTAATGTCGATGAATGGCTACGCATTTCCATTGTTCCAGTTTTTGATCTGGTTTTATATAAAAATTCTTTGCAATGTTTATAATAGTACAATTTTAGGAAGTTTTAGTTACCTACTGCACAGGTTGCAAGCATTACTTGTTTTATGTTGATTGCATTAATGCTTTGCTTTAAAGCATGCAAAATACAATTGAGTTGAAATTCATCATTTCAATGTTGATACACTTCATTTCATGTTTTAAAACTGTGCTTGATAAGACTTTGAACAATAATCTTTGTACATATTTATAATTTTTTAATTAGTGGCGAGGCATGCCATATTTGCTAGAAATCTGAAACCGATGATACAGAAATTATGTGGTACTTTCAGTTGTTCGTTGTTTTGTAATGTTGTGTTAATCTCATTTGACAGTTATGGCACTGATGGGCAATTATTTACTAAAGATAATTCTAAAAAGAATTTAAATAAAATGCAATGAAGAAATACAATCTATCGCTAAAGCCCGTAGCGACAACAAATTGCTAATAAGGACAAGAACATTTACAGTGTGGTGTATATATTATTGTTTATATCCTCGTTGGTATGAATGCCACTTGTGGTCCATTATTTACTTCACAATGTGGCCGTTTTTACTTAATGACTGGGTCTTTTTGATAACCAGCACTGGCGATGAATATAGCAACATTTGTCTCCCTTGTTTCAATGTTTACAACCTATATCAAAAATAAATGCAGCCTATTTTGTCGTCTGTTTCTACAAAATAATACTCTTTCCAAGGTTTCCTTGTGGTTTTGAGTATGCTTCGTTTAATTTACTTCATGTCTGTAATGGATTTGGGCAGGTTTTGGGTGGTATTGGGTGAATCGTGCGGCCGCGCAGTGCAAACCATTCAAAAACCATTTCATTCAAATCAGGATACAAACATCTCCTGGCTCTAACAATCTTCCTTTCTCCGTCCATTCCACCTTTCCATTTCTGCAGAATTGTTTCCTATCTTTCACGATATTGTTTATCTGAGTCTTTCCGACATCAAATTTTTCTGCCAGGATCCTCGAACTCTCCCCCTTTTCGGTCAATTGAATTACTTTCACTTTCTCTTCTAAACTGAGAATTTTTCTTTTTCTCGATGACATGTTGATCTTTTTGCAATAACTTATTCCAATGTTGCCAACTACAAGACTGAATAAAAAAATTTTCTACATTTAAACAAAATGCCATGTTTTTAAAGACGGAGATCTTGTCACGTGATTCATTAGTCGCAGTCTGGTACCCTATTGATTTTACATTGTTTTACACTAAGTGACAGAAGCCAAAACGGCTTCCATATGTACACTAAGTGACAGAAGCCAAAACGGCTTCCATATGTACGCAGATTTAATCTGAACAATAGCACCTCGCGGCCATTAGGATATGCAATCTTGACAATTATTGTAAGTAGTAATAGCCACTAATTATGGAAGTGAACAAGCTCAACATCTTACTAAGGGAAGCCATAAAGGCTATCAAACCATTTTCCCGCTGACTTGTGTATTGTACATCAATACTGCCACTTCTCAGCTGTTACTACTGTTAATAATTGTAATCTTAACAATTATCAGTGGCTAAACCGGACATCTCATGATAACACAGCAGTAAGGCTTACCTTTTTGTATGGATTAAAATTTGAGTCTTTCTCGGCTTTATGGAATAAATGTGGCTTTTCGTGAGGCGTAAATGGTATAATATTAACCTTAGTGGTACATATACTTTAGTCAACACTTCTTTCAGGAACGAAAACCTGACATCGGGAAACAGAAATCGGATTACTTAACACACGTTATGAATAAAATTGGTGCTGGATACTTATGAAAAAATAAAATGCGGCCGCTTGTGAGGGGTAAATGTTATATTTTTGCACAAATATGCTGGCCGCTGGTCGCGTTAGCCGGGTGGCCTTTCGTGAGGGGTACTTTTGAACACAAATTCATCGGTGCCTTCGGATTCTGACGGAAGGAGCTGGTGGCCGCTGGTGAGGGGGGCCGTTCAAGAGGGGGACTACTGTACCTAATATTCACATAAAATTTTCATGAATCGCTGGCGATTTACTGTAATAACCAATCTAAAAAATCCGCCTTGCTAAAATCAACACTATCAGACTTTTTAGATCCTAACGCAAATGTAGTGATCCCATCAGAGCAGTATCTTTTATCATCAAAATTACACAGACCAGATTTTATAATATCATCAGTTTCAATTTTATGACAATTTGATCTTATTACCATCATCTCAGCATAACTAGAAAACCCGTCTAAAGCTGCCTTATAATTATCGAATCATATCACCTTACCTGCTACATTTCTTTTGACTCCTTTGGCTCGTATTTTAACTTTATTATCAACTAATTTTAGACAGTACATTTTACTATGCAATCCGATGAACTCTACGATAGGAACCAAAATTGTCTCATCCTTAAATTTTCCTATTACTTTTTTTTATTATCATCACAGTGAAATCCTCTGTTTTTGGATAATCTGAAAGATCAAACATTTCTCGGTTATCGTAAATTTCTTACTAAATATCGGATTTTATCTTGTACATAAGCTAGTCAGTATCTGTAAATAAGAGCACTGCATCAGGCCACTTAACCTTAACAAAATCGTAATGAAATTGATACATTAGCCATTTTGATATCTCAAGGACTGCCATACCGACATAAACTGGCATATTCAACTTTAGATTTGTCTTTCTTCGTTCAATGGCTACTAAATTTTCATTAAATATTTTCAAACAATCAAAATCATCAGACGCTAAAAGTTTATTACGACGTTCCACATTATTGATCATCTCAATATTGACTCGCTTTCTGGTATTTTCCATAGTCTTGACAAAGACGCTGTTATTCATAAGCTTGAAAAAGATTTTTTTCGAATTCTGTTTTGGCAGCTGCTTGTCGTGCTGTGTTTGAGTCTATATAACTCTTCATCCACGGTGATTGATTAAATCTTAGCACACGATGAACATTTATTAATATCAGACCATGATCAAATGCTTGCTTAAGATTTTTGTAATACAAAACGTATCTCCGTTTGTCAAGCCGATTATCAACTAGTTGGTTTACAACAGATTTACTCTGTGAATAATTTGTATGTTCATCAGATAATGAACTGTAATCGATCAGCATTGATTCTGGACAAAATGGATAATCATTATGCACATCATGAAGCTTAACAGGAATGTCAAGATCGACTTCAACAAAATAACTAACATCATCCGCTGTTAAGATTTTATCAGTTGTTTGGAAAACAGTTTTTCACTGATCCACCTAAACCCACCATATGGCATAGACTCCGACATGGAATAGTCATATAAATTATTGGTATCAAGATAGGCTATAAAACTTGACGGAGCTGTCTTATCACAGTCGTGTAAATATTTATTATTAGCCCCGGCATATTTTTTATTTTTTTTTTTTATTTTTTTTTTATTTTTTTTTATTTTTTTTGTTATAACGCTTATTCCGCCTCGGATTCCACGTTCTATAGAGTTCAACATATTTGGGTCTGTTAACAACTCTAGTTGATGTTTCAGTAATGCATCCCAACTTAGTCCGGGTGCCGAATAGTACCAAGCTGAGCCGAGTCTGTAGTTATCAGCGCTGACATCTCTGAGATTTTCAAATATATCTGCGAGCAACAGTACATCTGTGACAAGATACAAATCATGACAATCTCCGAAGTTTTTGCAGCCAAACGAATCCCATATCGATCGAGCATGAGCAAAATCATCATCACTAACACTCTCAAGATTTAACCTAGAGTAAAACTTATCTTTGTGAGGTAGACATGTTTCATCGGATCTGCTCCAATCATCAAGATACTCATAAGGAAAGATACCTTTTCGTGTCAATAAATTTGCTTTATCACCGAAATGTTCAGTCAAATTATCAAACTTACCGCAGCCTTTGACAAGCTCGTCTAGCGATGCAGCCATAAACTGCAACTATCAATAAATCTTATCTTGCCTAGTGTCACTGGCATGTACTTCTCAGTGTTATTTGGGATGCACTTTATTTTATCGATGTTGTTAATTTTCAGAGAGTTTATTATATCCTTGTTTCCGAACGCTTCAACGATGATATGAGAATCATATCCTCTGAACTTATGAAATACAACTGGAACGAAATCTAGTGCGGTATATTTTAAATTACATTTGTCATATGCTGGACCGCGATACTTTCCAGTAATTTGACAGTGATCTTTTACACGATCTTGAGGCAAAAGCGCCCCCCTCACAAATATGACATATTTCTGCTGTATTAAATTCAGCTTCTTGTTTTACTGTTAGAGATTTCATTTTTTTTTTTTATCTTAGCGAGTAACATCATGATGAGATCAGTTTCGTTGGTAAGGTTTCTCAGAAGCCAGGCAGCAGGATCATTACCTATATAAATCTTTATTGATTTTGATAAGGATCGATCAACAGCACAAACGACTTTATACGCTACTCCGCAGGGAATATGCTCTTGTATTTTTCTTGTCGAAGATTTATCAGGGTTATTTTTGCTCCTAGCACTGGAAGTAAAATAGACTCGAAATCTGCATATATTATAAAAGGCACATTCATCCTGTGTCTGTAATTTGTAAATTGTAATATTTTTTCATCTTTCCCAGGCAGATATTCGCTGCACGTTAGAGCAATACTCGAGATGACGATCAAGAAACAGCTGCGATTTACAGCCATGCAAACACCTGAAACATAAATATTTCTTTTCCTTATGCTTGTTATATTGACCTCCGACTAGCCCGTTAAAGTTTTTTTTTATCCACGCGTAATGATTTCATAAAACAATAAATATACTGTTGTTTGTGATGCTCAATTGTTGATGTCTCTTGGATATATCTTTGTTCATCATTGACACCAAATACATTAATACATCCAGGTAACCGCTGTTTATTCTGTTTTTCAAATTTCGGAATTTGATATTCAGAAACAGGAAAGACAATCCCGCTAAAGTTTAAATTGTTAACATGACTAATATAAGTCGATACTCGATACGGATGATCTCATACAGGAACTAATGCTGATAATACTGCCAATTGGAAACATTTTATCATAATTTTTATATTAATGCAACATTCTGAGTTTTTTATTTTAGATGGCAGCTGGACATATGAGCTACCTTGCAGTCCATTATATTTCATAGTGTGAAATAGTATTTCTGTAATTTCATCAAATTTCCAGCCAGAACCAGATGCAGCGTACTCATCAATTTTCTTCCATATCTCATGAAATATATTATCTGACAACGATATTAAATCTGTCCCTGTTAGAATTTGGGTAGATTTTGATATAATATAAGGATAGGTAAATTCTTCATGTTGATGAAAAGCTTGCTGAGCTAACGTATGCGTTGGATTGGCATGTATATCCTTGGCTTGCTGCTGAGATTCCAGATATATATTTAGCTTAAAAAACTTAACATGAAACTGAACTATAATCTTTAGACTCTTGTGCGTGGCAAGCTCGGAATTAATTGTTGGCAGGATCAGATGATATAAATTTCTGGCGGAGAAATTTGCTAGCAAACACTTATTATCAAATCTCCAACTGTTATCAAACCCGGCAAATGCAGTTGCAATTTATTTCTGGGTTGATATCTTTCTGTTGAGAATAAACTTGCCTTTGCGATATCGGCAAGTTTCAGCTTTAATATATTTACTGTTTGATATTTCTCTAATAGTACGATACGAAAATGTCAGTTAGAGAAACAAAATTGATATTATTATAAGACGAGCAGAATTATGCTTAGTGGACTTAAATCAACGGTTAGTGAGCAGGAGATCTGCATCCACCAGAAGTACAACTGCTATGCTAGACATATACTTGGAGTGGTGATTATTCTTAAAACTAAATCTTCGTTTGGGATTAGAACTCCAGCTGGATATAAGATAACAGTGAAATCGGAGAATGATGCTAAATATACCAAAATGTTTATCAAGGACTATATTTATTAGTTTTGTGATGACATTCCAGCGGGGATGCGAGTCTGTCAGGTAAATGGGAGTGTAACAGACAATAACATCAGCAACTTGTCATTGCAAGACGAGTTTCAACTACATCCTGTCCATAATTTATCCGAGGCCAACGACAGAGGAATTATCAGAAATATTAATACAAAAGAGAATTATTGGAAGTCTTGGAAATCAAGGTTATTTAAATGTAATGGTTAATTTTGAACCAGCTCGTCCAGTGATATCAATTGGATACAAAAGAAGAAAAAATATTTCCTTCTATTTCAGCAGCTGCAAAATATTTTGATGTATGTGTAGCATCAATCATATTTGTTGCTAATGGAATACAAAAATCCGCCTTCTCAAAAATAACTAGTGACAAAATCGTCTTTCGAAATCAATCACCTGCTATTTAAAATATTTGCGACGTTACTATTTGTCAAACAACAATTGGCATATTTATTTAGTGTTTCTTTATCGTATTCGACTAGGATCTTGACGTATTTCAGCATGTAATCAAATTCTATGCTGCTGAGCAAGATCAAATTATTTTTTTCTCTTTCTACTTGTTGTCACCGCGGAACATATTTCTTACAGCTTCTTCTAGTTCATAAGGATTTATAATGTTAGCTCGAATCCATATTTGATAATTAACACAAAATTATAGTTTATTCACATATCAGTTTTCAGAATATTTCTTAGATCTTCCCTTTTTAGACAACAGTGGGCCCATTTCATAATAGTATCCCTATCGTATCGAACAAATATTATTTTTATATTTCTCAAGTTCTGATACCTCAGAATCTGTCAGTAACACATCAAACGAAGAGTAAGAATCGTTTTCAAAGATAAAATTCACATACTTCTTTTCTGTTTTTTTGATTGCTCATAAACAACTTGACAGCGTCGAATAAGAAGTTTTCATATTTTAGATTTTAGCTCTGACGATTCTTCTGATTTCGTCCTGCATTTTATTGCATATTAGATAAAAGTCTTATGTATAAGATGTCTCAAATAAATTTCTTGTTCGCGACTGTCAGATTGTTACTGTGATATCGATCGTGATGCAGAGCATCAGCCAGCGCATCAGAATTCTTCGAATTCCAATACTGACAGTCATGCAAAACATCACCGGATTGCTGGAAATCGAAATACTGCAGCGCATGAGGATTCGAATAATAAAAGATTTTTTTTTTTTTTTTACACTCAGAGTGCTTGCACTCTAAATTTGATCAGAAACGTATTTATTCCCTATCGTTGAGGTAAATTTGCAGATGAGCCAGGTATAGTACAAGAAGATGAACAAATTTATATCGCTGCAACTTTACGCTATAATGTAAATTATCACCTCAGTAAAAAGATTAAAAAAAGTTTAATTTTACTGTCTCTGAACATCCGATATTCTGGGAGTTGTTAAAACCGTTTATGAATCCTGGACAGTTAGAAGTTTATTGCCGTCGAAAAAATATACAATTTGGTTTTCTGTTAAGATTTGTACGCTGATACGAGAGTGCGCACTAACAACAACGTGAAGAGAACATTTGAGATCGTTGTGTAGGCTAGTGAAATGTAAGTCTGTTCTTTTGAAATACGAAAAGATTTATAGTGACTGGATTGGATCGCTAGCGATCTGATCACAGCTATTTGATTTTACTAGTTGGTATCCAACTATTAAAACTTCCAGTAATTTCTTCTCCCGCTGAATCTTTCAGCTTATACGTAACATGTATTGTTGTTACAAGTTTATCCACAACGAATACTTCCTCGGACCAGTTTGGAGAATATCCTTTTTCAAACTTTTTTTAAATTAGTGAAATTCTATCTCTATCATCCACGCTAAACGTGTGTCTTCGGTACATATTCTCATTCGCCAGTACTGGATTATTAATATCTTCTTTGGGCGACATTCCAAGTGTTTTATGTTTAGTGTTATTTGTAATCTGATATAATCTTTGGTAGATCGTCAACATACCTGTTAGTGTTTTTGGCTGTGAGTTGCTTGTAGATATTTTCTTTTAGCGTGCGATTAAATCTCTCGACGTTGACACTTTTCCCTTCATTTCCGGTGATGTATTTGATGATGTTATTATGTTCCAGAAACTGCTTGAATTGCTTATTAAAAATCTCAGCTCCCTGATCTGTCCATACCTTATTCGGTTTTCTTTCTGTGCTGATTATATTATCTCGCATCGCATCAGTTTTGTTTTTTCCTGTTTTATCTGTAATAGGTATGTTAAACGCGTATTTGTTAAAAATATCAACTACATTCATAAGGTACCTTTTGTTGTCATTGTACTTAGCAATATTTGACATACCAGCTAGATCTATTGTTCATATGTCATCAACTGAATTTGCGACAACCATTCGTCGAGGAAACTTTATTTTAGGTTTGTGAAGTTCATGTGCCAAAAGTCCTTTGAAATCCACTATCATAAAGTGCATTTTTACCAAGCCGAGATTGAGGCGCATGCGCCTTACCGAGTCCAAGTTTATATTTCGCTCCAATGATACCTTGTACTAGCTTACGATGAATTCGCTCTCTTATTCCTTTTGGTTATTATTACTTAGCTCATCAAGCATAATACGGTCGCAACCAGATTTATCGTTTTGGTTGCCATGGTAACATATGTCATGACGCGTTGCATTTTCATCGACCTGATTATAGGGTTCCTCCCCCGGGATGGGATTGTCATTTTCATCAAGTTGTTTATCGAGCGGATTCTAAGGTCCTGTATATGATGACGTGGCAATGTCCATCCATGGCTGGGTTTCGGTAATTTGCCAATTAACTTAGGAATATCTAAGTTAGATCCGATTACAGCTCGCTGATTACAACACTGACAATAAGTTACTATTTTATCCTGCTCTATACAGAGATCATTGTCAGCTCTACATGGATACGATTTGCTTGGAAATTTGCTTTGCATTTTTGTTATAATGAAATCGTCGACTAAAATAGTATTAAAGAATTCTTGGCATTCCCTGATCTCCAGGTAATAGTGAATAGCGTCTGAAAAACATACTCTTTTTACCGCCACAGTCAGCACATATACTTTTTCAGCATTAGTCTGTTATTCCTAGTAGTTTCCATGGTTTCGTCTGTATTTTCCCTTTTTACTTTTGCACTTCAGGCAATATGTGGTCATTTTTATATTTGCTTGTTAGATAAAATTGCAATTTTGTCGTTTCCAAGCTTGGTTTGGGTGTAAATTGTAATATAAATTTCAGAAAACCACCACCGGAGTGTCTTACATCTAGTCCTTTGGATTTCGGACATTTGCTTGATAAACATAACACGATAATATCCACATGCTGCCGTTCCAACTTGCTGCAATTGATTAGACGAATAATTGATTTTTTTAATACTTGGACGATAGCACATACTCTCTGATAACATCACTCGGAGACAGACCAAACGAATCAAAATAATTCGTTTTATAAGCGCTACCCAATGCGTGCCAGATCCATCGTTGAAATTCTGAATATTTATAACACAACTTTGATTTATCAGTAGAGAGCTTCGCCAGCGGTCATAAGTCGTGTTTAGAAAATACTCCTTGAAATCCGCTGACATCGTTCAGTTTATCTAGAATCTCAAAGCTGCTCAACGGGAACGCTTTCAGCGTCTGGTACCGGGTAGCATTATTCCTCTCCAACGTCCTATCCCCAGCAGATTGGGAAGTAAACTTCCCGCTATTCCTGCTAGCAACGGACATATGAATCCATCTTGGCAAACTGCAGATCGGTTCGTCGTCTTCGAGGTTCTCTTTTTTTAAGTTGTTTTACGTGTCGCAGCTGTTTTACGTTTGCTGTGCATTTTTTTAATTCATGATCGTTTGACAAAATCACTAGATTACGAATTGTTTGATACCGTCACCGGACACAGCTTGTTTGATCGCCCCGATATCGCCCCCGAGGCAGCAGCTATCCCCAGCGTGCCTAGTACTGGCAATAATTTGGGTAGTACCGTTTTTGCAATTCTTTTGCCATTTGAGGTCCCAGAAATCCTCCATGGATCGCTTGCGATCTGGACATTGCAGTAACTTGCGCTGCCGATAAACTTGATACAAAAAATGTTTTTGCAGTCGTATTTTACTGAGTTGCCGCTCTGTTAACATTAGTTTTGCCGGTGAAGTGCTAGCACTCGGGGTTCTGAAATCTATCTTCAGCGAAACAGACTGAAGTTTAATAATAGCTTTTGTTAATTTTTTAACTTGTCCCGGAGATAAATTTACTTCATGTATTTCATTTTGTATTTATTTTTCTTTCGTCCGATAAAATTTATACCGCAGTCATTCCGCCGCTTGTTAGGGGATCAATACACGTCTGCTGTAAAATGCAGACCATTTCAAGTGGAGAGGACCTAACACATGGTAGTTATTCTCTTGCTAGAAAATCAATACATTCCACCGCTTGTCTGATAAAGTTATACCGCCCACACCAAGTGTAAAGTGCAGAGCACTTGGTATTTATACCTGGATGATCATCCTGCCCTTGGTAGAAATCTATCGTTAAGAATCTATCAGACACAATCAGCGCGTATGCATAATACACATTATCTGGAGCAACTGGAGCCTGTCCAAGTGTTCATATAACTTCAAAATCACAATTTGATCCAATAGCTCGTTCGCCATGCTCATTGACGTTAAAGTGAAATATCGGATAAAGTTTCCTGAGTTGTTCGACTGAAATTTGAGATCCACTGTCAGCATCTTGATATTTTTGCATAGCTTCCATGAGATACATATAAGCTCGAGATACATCTCTGTAAGCTAATGTTTCAAAATTACATTCGATCGCTCATTCGATCGCTCGTTCCGGATACTGCTTAGAATTTATTCTGACAAATATTTGTCTAACATCTGGTCTATCAAATATGAATTGTTTTGAAGCTGACTTCCACGTCTATCCTGTCGTTGAAACACAATAAATACATGCCTTGCTAACTGCTCGCTTGGTGCTGTTGTTATCCGCCATGTGGTATTAGTCAAGTTTGGAACTGCGGTTTGATAAACCTTGCTCTGCATAAAATGCACTTTTTGTGAACGCTGTTAACATTGTCTCAAGTTCTAATGATTTATCGATCGACGGAACGACACGTGGCATCCACAACGCCAAGCGTGAAATTATAAATTGAGCATCTGAGACACCTGCAGCATGCATCAGACAATCGTTTTGATCAACTCAGTCAAGTATAAGTGTATGTTTTATCCCACGAAATACCTTACTGTAGTCTCTGCAAAATCCGAATATTGTACAAAGCGGCAGCATCATAGTTATTTTATTTGAGTTGTCTGTGAACGCTCTTCGTTTAACATAACCTTCTTTGTAAGATTGAGCTCAGATCATTGGAACGATAGATTTAGCTTTTGCTAGCATCGTAGCTGTGTCAGCTGCAACATCTGGTGGGGTAATTCCAATCGCATTACAAAGAGCTATTTGCGCGTTTCTGACATTATTCGCTGCATCATGATGGCGCTGTCCTGTATTGAGCATGAAGAGGACCTAAATATGTGTTAATATTAGTACGAGTCCCAGTGTCGTTAGCACCAACAACTGGTGCAATAGCATCTCCCAATAAATCACCTACTGCAGCTATTTCAAGTCCAGTATCTTTAAACCACATCATATTTGTTGCAACAGATTGCGAGTAGTCGTCGCTGAATGAAACAATGTTAAAAATAGTACTTGCTACTTGCAAATGCATATAAACATTTTGTACGGTTTGATTAGCGAGTTGATATCTGGCGCTTCTAAATAAACTTCAACCATTATTAACAAGTGTTATTTGTGTAACAGCTGCAATATTATCATCAGCTTCTCTTTTCATACTACCTCGTACTTCAAGGACGGCTTTATGTGGTAGCAGAAACATTTCCTCGTCTCTTGTATTAAAAGTTCGTATGCTTGCTTTGTTAGGTTTGTTTGCATTTTCATTGAGATACTCAACGTATTCAAATTATGTTGCTGAGTTATCTGTCGGTATTTCCTGGGTCAGGTCAAGGTAATTTTTGACAGACATTCTTTATCTGTTATTGTTAAACAAAAATTAGAACGCCACAATATCTAGTCGATTGCTAGCACTCCGAGGTCGTGTTTTAGTGACTACTTTTCTGATAATTTCTTTGCCGGACGGAGACAGCAGCAGTTTTTTGTCGTTTTTATTATCGCCTTAGTCGTTCCTGATGTTGGTGATATTTCAGAAATTGCTTGTTTTATCGCTTGGCAGACCACTTTGTTGTCCGCCCTTAATGTTATCAACAATCTTCTGTCCAACAGGTGTACCAGCTGAAGGTGAGGCTGCGGTGGTAAAAGTTTTTGATGCATCTAACGCAGTAGGAGCTATTTTAGTTGCAATTCCAGGTATATTTTCAATTATTTTAGAGAACATATTTCCAAAGAAAGCTGCGATATTTCTGTGATAAATTTTTCGTTGTTTCAATTTGTTATACAAAACCGACTGATACAATTTATCCTGGTCAGCATAGCTGTGGTGAGCAAGCTCTAGTCGGTTAACCGATCGACCTCAAGTGCAGAGAATATGTTACAATTTCGTTATTGAGAATCAGCTGCCGGCCGGATTAATCAGTCAGTGTCATCGTGATAGAAGATATTTTATTTTCAACACTAACAGGATAGTAGATTAAATTATCTGTCTTGGATTTACTTGCATTAGCGATCCAGGTGGTACGTCAGGGGAAAAACTGTAGATAGTTTGACCTTTACTACCACGTGCTGTATACGACCCGCTGCCAAATAAGCAGTTTATTAAAATCGTATTTACTTCTGTTATATCCACTTGTAACTCACCCTTGCATGACATTTAAGCACTTTGCTATTCAGAACCGTATTGTTTTCGAGCAAAGCCTAACAACGGCCTGATGCTGTTGGCGGTACTGAAATCAACAGGAAAATTGTTTTTCAAAGTGATTCTGGCATGTAGTGTGTTATAGTTTGGAATGAGCTCAAAATTGTCTGATGCGGATTCAACTCTAGTTGTAATCAATAACTTTATTGCTTTATATAGATCTGTAACGTTATAAGTGCCCTGCGGTATCTTAACAAAAGCCCATGCTGGGCTAGCTGGCTGGATCGATTGAAATGTGAAATCGTCATTCAAGTTAGTTCTTATATTCGCTATAGCATGCCAAGCAGTAGCTATTTCATATTGCTTCCCTGGGCCAAGTTCGATTGGTGGAGTATAAACAACAGAGAAGTTTGCACTGTCCGCTGTAGTCTGTGATGAATCAAGCAATAACGTTGTTAATAACATTCTTATTTTATCTGATAGATAAAACTAAACTGTTAGCAGTTTGTGCTTTGCTGTTAGCGAATTAATTCGCCGCGAATCAAATCGCAACGATAAGATCGTTGTGTAAAATATAATATTCGTCGGATGATAGATAACCGCTTGATCTGAGATTATCTAAAATTTCAACAGTTTCATTATCGATTTCTTTGCTAGTATTTCTGGCTTCCTTCGATGCTATTAACAGCATCAACCGGTCAACTATATCAGCCTGGTAGTTATAGATTTTGACACCAGCACCAGATTTTTCTTTTTGTTTTTCTTATTACGTAACGACTCGTATTGATTAAATAGCCGATAAAATGTCCATGACGAACTGTAATCTTTTTTTCTAGTTCTATACTTACTAGTAATTTGGAGCATAACATCAGCAATTGTTCCATTACGAATTTCATCATACGCATACGATCTTGAAAGTTCTTCTTCTATTCTTGCCTTATTATGACTTTCTTCAGCTTTTGTGCCTGTGTTTTTAACAATTACCAATTTTTCTATAATTTTTGGTATTTTTTGTCTGGCCATTTGCGAATTTCATCAAGACCGTAATATTCAGCAGAGTAATATCTTTGAAGACATTTTTCATAATCTATTTCAGAGATTCCATCTATTGCATTTTTTATAAGCCCTATTTTTTTCTTCTATTGACATTTTTTAAACTATAATCCCAGAATGAGCTTTTTGTTTATCTGTTAATTCTTCCTGTCTTCTCATCGACTCTGAAATTATGTTTTTTATTTTTTCGGGATCACCTGTTTTTTTGTAGTAACTCAACCTGTCATACATCTGGATCTCCAATTGTGTCAATAATTTGTGCTGTAGCTTTTTCTGTCCTTCAACCAGACTAAGTAATCCTTTCTCTGATAATTTTTTAAGATCTTTCGGTGATGCCGCAGAAGTATATGGTTGTTTGCCAAGTACAAGCTCAGTCGTTGGTCTAAACAGTCTAGCAGTTTCTTCTGCAGCCTGCTGTAGACCTCAACACTCCTGGTCAACCTTACTCTTGAACGCGGCTCTTGTTGCAACAAATTTCTTTGGAACCTCTATTCGTTTCGCATCCATTTATATAAGTATCTGTTAGATTAATTTTCACAGTCCAAAAACTTATATATTCCACATCTGAACATACGATTTCGATCTCTTGCTAGCTTATCAAAGAAGAAAAAGTTGTGTCTGCCATCACCAGTAGCATTATGATAAAGTTCGGCAAATTTGTCTTTTAATAAATCCCTGCACTGTTCTCGTGCTTTTTTTTTTACGTCAATATTGTCTTGTCCAGCAAATAATATGAAACAATATTTCGCCTGATAAATCGATCCACGTTATAAAACCCGTCTGTGAAATAGACTACATTACATTTTCTGTTGCGCGAAAATGAAAATTATGATTTTATCTTATCCATCTCGCTATTGCTTAGCAGAATGTCATCAAAGACAATTATTTTATGCTCGTCTGAATCTAGCTCAGCAATAGAAATTAAATCTTCAGGTTGTTTAATGTATCATTGCCTACCCCAAGTTCATTTTTCAGCTTTTCATTGTATTCGCTAAGCGGCTTGTATTTATCCTGCTGTGGATTGATTGTGTAAATATAAACTCGATCGTAGTTGAAGAGGTCGTTAAGCAACAGATTCATAAGAAGATCAGTTTTGCTCGATCCAGTTCATCCTACTGCCAGATATTGGCAGTCCGGTAGGTCGTGGTTATGCTGATGTTTGATTAAGCGCTTCTTGTCAAAGTTGATTATGCTCATTCTATACCAGGTATTCATAAAATTTCATCTTGCGGTAAGAATAAGAATGAGCTATTACACAAAATGTAATATGTTAATTAACAGCTGAACAGATAAAAACGGCAGCAATTACAAAAAGCACTACGGCTGGTGTAGATTTAGCAAACTATCCAAAAACAATCTGAGTTACAATGACAAGTAACTTAAGTATGTCACGTCAGCGAGTGCTAGACCTTGAAACAAAATATCCACCTATCAACGCAGATAACTCACAGGCTGTAAGCTTTGCACAACTTAGTGTGGTTGAAAATAGCAAGTTATCAATAACTGGTGGAAAGATGACCGGAAATATCAATATGAGTTTCAAAAAATTGTAAATCTTGAGAACGAATCCCCCTCCCCTGCTAACATAAATAACTCACAAGCTGTAAGCTATGCACAACTTAGAGAGGTTGATAACAACAAGTTGCCAGTAGCTGGTGGGACGATGGCTGTAAATATAAATATGGGAGGAAAATTAATATTTAATACTCAGCTCGATGACACAACTTTGACCAATAACGATTTTATAACAAATGTAAAGTTTGTTAAGGAAAACTTTGTGATATAATCCGGCAACACTATGGTGGGAAATCTAGACATGGGATCGAGCAAGATAACAACTACGGCAATTCCATCAGCAACATCAGATTTAACAAATAAAAATTACGTCGACGATATGATAGCAGGAAATACTGCATCACGAGTAGCAAAATCAGGTGATACTATGACAGGTATGTTAAACATGGGTTTGAATGAAATAACAGCGACTTATAATCCAGTCGCCCCATTTGATCTTACAAATAATTATGTGTTGACGCTGAGATAAGTGTAGCATCAGCGAGCA
>JAECUM010041943.1:0-45326 GCA_016617855.1 Megalonaias nervosa
CCTCGTTCGCCTTGTTCTAGGACCTGGCCTGTGTGGAGAGGTCAATTAATAAATTTATTTCACTGACCTTTGTATCCGAACGGTAAGTATAATACGTCTTCTTCTGTGCCATGGTATTAAAACCTTCTGAACACTCACATTTTAATATTAATCCCTGTCAGAATGTAACACTTGTCTATCCATCCCCAACTGACATCGAATTTGAAATTGCCGACGCATGCGAAAAAGACAGTATCATCGTATGCTAGTCCTACAATGAAAGACATAGCACATATTGTTTTTGTTTAAGTGCTGCGTCTTACAACCCAAATAACGGCCTTGCATAGCCTGTTCCGATGTCGTTGACATCAGAACGAGTAGTCAAAGTTTCAGGAATATTTCACACACCTGGCAGCCTATATCGACACTCTTCCACTAATGTATGTGTAATTAATATACTTACTGTGCTGTCTTTATTCTGGTGGAATCAAAATATGACACTAGCAATTGGACGCATTTTCATGTTCCGTTGACATACATTTAAATTTGTTGCAATGCGACGGTAGTCGAGGTATACCGAAGTATGTTCAAGTAGGTTCGTGTGGAGGATGTTTGTTGAACGAAACGAAACGTTGCTTATAGTTCCAATAGGCATAATATATTTTTTATTCGTTTCGTTAAAGAATAATATTTCAACTTAACCCGATTTCGGCATTCCCGGCTTTCATCGCTTTCCAGCCAACTGAAATGTAGGCCAACAAAACTTGAAAACAGGTCCATTTCTTTTGTGAGAATTTGAATTTATTAGAGAAAAGACATCAGGGTAAGTAAAGTCTGGCAAAAATATTATAACTTTACTTTGTAGAAAAGCGTCGTTATTGGTTGCCAGTTGTGTGTGATATTCTTGAAAATTTGACTTTCGTTTCGACATCGAAACACGCTATACAGCGCCGTTAGTTAGGCGGTAAGACCCATCATCCCTGATGGGTCTTACGTGGTAGAACTACATCATATGCGTGAAAACCGTCTAGGTAGGCCTGTGGGTTGTTTTCACAGATGTAACTATTGTAAATGCAAATACCCACGATGAATATTGAAGTTGAACCACTGTAATACATATTGCTACCAAACAGAAACACGGTTATGACTGAGAAACAGACAATACTGTGATTTGTTTTTAAAAATTATTGTGTATGATGTCTCCAAGATTGTCATCTTGAACGAGTATTTTCGGACAATGATCTTCAGGATACAATACGGAATTAAAACTTCATAGCATGCAGAGGCGTAGCGAGGACATATGGCGCCCACGGCAAGAACCACGGCTAGTCCTACCACGTTAAGACCCATCTGGAGTGATGGATCTTACAGCCTAACTAACGGCGCTGTGTAGTGTATTTTGATGTCGACTAACAGTGTAACGAAAGTCTAATTTTCAGGAATATCACACACAACTGGCAACCAATAACGACGCTTTTCTACAAAGTAAAGTTATGATGTTTTTGTCAGACTGTACTTATCCTGAAGACTTTTCTCTAATAAATTCAAATTCGCACAAAAGAAATGAACCTGTTTTCAAAGTTTCGTTGGCCTACATTTCAGCTGGATGGAAAGCGATGAAAGCCGGGAATGCCGAAATCGGGTTAAGTTGAAATATTATTCTTTAACGAAAGAATAAAAAATATATATTATGCCTATTGGAACTATAAGCAACGTTTCGTTTCGTTCAACAAACATATTCCACATATGAACCTACTTGAACATACTTCGGCATACCTCGACTACCGTCGCATTGCAACAAATTTAAATGTATGTCAACGGAACATGAAAATGCGTCCATTTGCTAGTGTCATATTTTGATTTCACCAGGATAAAGACAGCACAGTAAGTATGATAAAGACAGCACAGTAAGTATATTAATTACACATACATTAGTGGAAGAGTGTCGATATAGGCTGCCAGGTGTGTGAAATATTCCTGAAACTTTGACTACTCGTTCCGATGTCAACCGATATCTGAACAGGTTATGCAAGGTCGTTGTTTGGGTAGTAAAACATAGCACTTTAACAAAAACAACATGTGCTATGTCTTACAATGTAGGTTTAGAACCACGGCAAGAACTAAAATTGCGCCCCTATCAAAGCTTTCAAAGTATAAAAAACTTTGTTCTGCTCACCAATTTTGCGCCCCCCTTCAAGTGGCGCCCACGGCACGTGCGGTGTTTTACCACACCCTAGCTACGCCTCTGATAGCATGTCTATTATGTCCCAACTTTTATGTACATATAACCTGAACTACCCAGTTTTGACGCACTTAAGCGGTTGCTTTTACCTTTTCAGAATTAGAAATACACTTCTTTCATAGCGATATTTCTCATTACTTTGGAAACGTTCGCTATTTTAATAAAGTATGAATAAGAAGTAATAATGATATATTTCCTCATAGTCTTCTTAATGAGTTTTCATCCAGACGACCCCTTCTTGTAAAGATCGTGTAGTACGTCACCCGTTTTGACGCATCTTACAGAAGTCTATATTTTCCTGTGACGCTATTGCACACATGCATCAAGAAAACTAAAATATTGCAGAACAATATCATCAACACATAGAAAACTCAAGTTTATAGGAAAATGACATTTAAAAATATTATTTAGCATTCCTTAAGCTTTTCTTACATTTATCATAATCTTCACTTTGGAACAGATTTTGCAGCAAAAGCTCAGCTAATCCATTTGGGGAAAATAATGTTTGTATCATGATAAAAATGTTTCTTATGATTAAAAAAAATGCATTTAGTATATAATTGTTTTCCAATAATTAATTGGCATTGTTATTGTACAGAACCTCAATCTTTGAATCACTGGTTGTTTTGTTGTTGTTGTTTTTTGTTTTTTTGTTGCTTTTTTGTTGTTTTTTTTAACTTCAAAGCTGGTTTGCATCCTTCGTAACTTGTGTCTCTAAAAGTGCAAATAATCAGAGGCAGAAGACATAACGTTAAAAGAGACGGTTTATTTTCATTTATTGTAATTCTTACCATTATCAAACCAATTTATAAATAGCAAATTGGTTAAAATAAGTTAAATATCGAGATCCTTTTAAAGGCTGATTGAATAAGTACTATGGAAGTAAAATTTCTTATTTATCACATAGAAAATAATACATTGCTTTTTGAATAAGAAATAATAATACAAGATGCAGATTTAGTTATGAAATATATCATAAAATTTTGTTTCATGTAAATTTCCACAAATTATAATAACAAAAGAAACACCTCGGAATATCTGTAATGACAGATCCGTTAAAACTTTAAAACATTGTACATCGTTCTAAACAGTGTTACAGATGCAGTTATCAGCTGTGAGAAACGTGGTTAACACAGGTTGAGCAGACTGGATGCTTATTATGGCGGGAAGTTGATTTTCGCGTCTGAATAGCTGTTAAGGATATTTATGTACAATTACTGATTGGGGGAAAAAAGAATTAGTGAAATGGATTTTTTAATGGTATGTATCTTTGTTTCATTAGGATTTTCGTCTGCGTGACTCGACGTTGATCAGTGTAAACAAAATATTGTTTCCGTGATGTCAATGAGAGACTCGTGTCTTTTTAGAACTGTGAGTTTGTGACACTGCGTCGAAGTAGGGGTAACGTCAAATTAGGGTGTAAGACGATACTTTTCGCGAAAGCAAGTGTTTGTGCCAAAGACAGTCGACAAACCAATTTTAATTAGTACGATCAAACATTTTTTTGTGGAGATCATGGACACAGGTGCTCGACGCGAGCTTGATGTTAAGAAAAAAAAAACAATAATCTGAAAGAAAAAAATCATACAGTGACAAAAATACCTCATATTACACCCATGACACGTTCTGACATTGAACCCTCTCTATCATGCTATATAAGAATAATCTGAGGTATTTTTGTCACTGTGTATGATTTTTTCCTTCAGATTATTATTATTTTTTTTTTCTTAACATCAAACTCGCGTCGAGCACCTGTGATCATGGACGGAGAATGATACTGTATTGAAAGCGAGAACTTTAAAGATGTTTCATCTTCAGTGTATTCAAATGAAGCATGTGCCTAACGGAACATGACTTTGTGTCGAATGTCAAAAAACGAGTATTCTTGAAATGCTTTTAGAAATCTCAAATTATATCTTAACGATTGGCTTTTTAACTTGAACGATAAGCAAATGATTGATTCTCAGCACATGAAAATCGAAAATCATTACATGTTTCTACTTGTTTGTTTATCCATTTGTTTATGCGTCTGTTTATTGATGGATCTATTTGTTTATGAAAGAATAACAAAGATGGTTGAAATTTCAATGTTTTATTTGAAGAAATAAAAGGGGGGGGGGCGGAGTCACAAATTGGGTCTCGTGCGGTTCACAGGTGCTCGACGCGATCTTGATGTTGAGAAAAAAAACCTAATAATCTGAAGGAAAAATATCATGCAGAGTGACAAAAATACCTCAGATTACCCCCATGACCCGTTCTGACATTGGACCCTCTCTATCATACTATATAGGAGAAAAGGTCAATAACTTTCTAATACTTCCTTCCACCCATCACCCTCGATTTCCTTCTGCTTCTTCCGTCTTTAAAGGCATATGACCATATTCTATGGCTTGTTTTACTCCTGAGATATTTTTCTATTCATCAAGCCATATTGACTTTTCTACGTTGCACCAAACTGAAGTTACGGGTTCCGAAACGTGCGAATTTCGCGAGTTTTGCCTGCCGGGACAGTGTTACGCTCAGGTGAAAACCGGTGCAAAGAGCTATATCTACCATACTTAAATAACATCCACGCATCAGATAAATAAATATTTTCGGTCATTATCTAACATATTTCTGGAAATTTTAATTTGATGTAGTGCAATCATACTTTAATGTATACTCTCATTAATGTAACACATTTCAAATGGTTTCTAAAATGATGCGATCATGTTAATACCTATTTTTGCCGGGGTACAAATAGTCTACATCGTGAAACGGTGACGGTGCATGGATGTTAAGTATAACCTTTTGAGCCAATCATATTTCGCCGTTGACGTGTGTGCCGCATAGTGTACATGTTTTCAAAATGAGTGTCGCTTGTATGGGATGTATGTATAGTGAAGAAGACAATATATAATTCTTCAGTGGAACAGGATTCCTAAAGTTGAATCGAGTTAATGGTAAGTAAACACTTCCTTTTGTATCTACCACTGTTCTGTAATTAAAGAAGGGATGTATCGTAGCTCTTTTCACCGGTTTTCACCTGAGCGTAACACTGTCCCGGCAGGCAAAACTCGCGAAATTCGCACGTTTCGGAACCCGTAGCTTTAGTTTGGTGCAACGCAGAAAAGTCAATGATGGCTTGATGAATAGAAAAATATATCAGGAGTAAAACAAGCCATAGAATATAGTCATATGCCTTTAAAGACGGAAAAAGCAGAAGGAAATCGAGGGTGATGGGTGGAAGGAAGTATTAGGAAGTTACTGACCTTGTCTCTTATATAGTATGATAGAGAGGGTCCAATGTCAGAACGGTCATGGGGGTAATCTGAGGTATTTTTGTCACTCTGCATGATATTTTCTCTTCAGATTATTGTTTTTTCTCAACATCAAGTTCGCGTCGAGCACCTGTGGTGCGGTTGACACGCGTAATAGAATGTGATGTATTAGGTTATTTCTACGCACAAAATGAGTCCTGCCTTCATAATTATGTCTATGTCTATAAATACGTTGACGCAGTCACACTTGACTATTAAGCAACGGGTGGTGCGTGGTCAAAGATAAAGAAAAGACGGAAGTGATAGGACAGTCAGAAGAGTAGTGACAAGAAAGGCAGAAATAAGTAAAAGAGTGTCAGTGTACGTTTTCGTTCCTTCATACTCAGACCAATCCGGCTACCGTAGCGGCGATGAGATATGAAACCTCAACCGGCATAGCCCTGAGAATCACTAGGTCTTACATGTAGCTGACTAGTTCATTAGAGTGTGATTTTGGAAAGCTCCTGCTTGTGAGATACCAAGTCAGGAGCTTCTGCAATTATTGCTAGTAATTTGTTCCAAGTCCCTATTGTACATGGGAAGAAGCTAAACTTGAAACAATTTGTCGATGCTGACTTTAATTGGAACTTTTTCCTGTGGTTTGCCCTAGTTTGTCTATATGCCAGGGTCAGGTATTTGTCCGCTGGTATGTCCACTAGGTTGTTCGCAATCTTGTACAACATGGTCAGCTGGGCCTTGGTTCGCCTGGATTCGAGCGATTCCCATGGAGATGGTTCAACATTGCACTGACACTGCTAGTGTTACGATATTTATTTGTGGTGAATCTAGCAGCTCTCCTCTGAACCATCTCTATCTTATTTATTAGCTCTTTATTATGTGGGTTCCACACAGTCGAGCAATACTCAAGACCTGGTCGAACCAGAGTGAAATATGCTGCGCTTTTTACTTCTTCATTGTTGATTTGGAGGTTGCGGCGCAGGCAACCAAGGTTACAGTTCCCTTTTTTCACTATCTTGTCTATGTGCCTTTTCCAAGAGAGGTCTCTGGACAATTCAACCCCGAAATATTTTGTCGCCTGCTCATTTGCTAACTTGTGCCCCTTGAGAGTATATTCGTATGTGGGAAGTACAATGCGAACGCGCCTCGCTAAGGCCGGTTTGCCTGGCTAAGGAATCAAAATGGCGGATATGGAAAAGTACACGTTTTGTGACGTCAGGTGAAGACAATGGATATCACAAGGTACTGGCTGCTTGGGGCGGAGCAGCGGTTAGATCGTGCCGTCACAGAGAGAGAAGACGTCATGTTCTTCATGTCAGAAATTTAAGACAGAGAGAATGATAAACAAATATATAAAAGATCGCAAACTGTATTGAGCTGTGAAAACATGCCTAATAATAACAATAATAATTTATTATTATATTTATTAGATTATTATTTTCAGCGATATTTAATAATAATTGCAATGGTATTAATGAATAGCAGGCATACACACAAACGTATAAGCATGTGTACATAGAGGCATGCATACATGCATAATTATATGCTAGTACTTTACGAACAGTTTATAAGTTCATTATCATCATCGGCGGATTTAGGACTTTGTTAGTCCGAGTTTCCTCTGACCCTTGACACCCCATTTTTGATTATTGGTTTTTTATGTTGGGGTGTAGGGTCCGAGTCCATTCCCTATCGAAAAGTTGGAATTCGCCGACACTATTTGGTGTCGGCATAGGGTACTCGCCTACTATCAGGCCTAGCAAACTTAAATGACCTTGCATTGAGCCATACTTACATTAAATCGATAGGGAAATCATTTATCTTCTCAGAAATTACAAGTATAACACCGATTTTGTCTTTAATCCGTTGTCAGACGAGACGAAACTACTGCGTTGATGAAATTTGACCTCTTTCGCTCTATTCGCATTGCTAGTCGTATGACTAACCAAATCTCGCGGCCGATATGCATACAACGTCACAGGTCAAATAGTCACGTGATAACAACAAAACCGCGTTGACGTGTGGTTTCAGCTTGATCAATCTGCGTCTTTCCAGGATGATGCGACAGCGACATGTTTCGGGCTGGTGTCATCTTAATTAATATGTTAAAAACTATGTGTTCTTTCATGTTATTGTAGACATTGCGTGACTTTCATTCAATATTTTCGAGTTTTTGTCTTCTTTCTGTAATACTGGAAAGGAAGGTTTGGTGCATAAACCAATATTGCAACATGGCAAGTAAAGACGGATACATGGAAGCTCTTGCCAATGAGATGCTTCAAGAAAAGGGATATTATTTTAATATTAAAGAAAAACAGTATGAGATAATAAGATCAGTTATCAATGGAAATGACACATTTGCCGTTCTTCCCATGGGATATGGGAAAAGTGTACGCTACATTCTCCCACCAATGATATTGGACAAGGTAAGGAGAGAGAGAGAGAGAGAGAGTTAACTCACATTAGTGTGATTTACACTGAATAAATGCTGCTGAGTTATGTTGATTTCATATACACTATAATTTTGTGCTATGAAAATATATGAAAAGATTGCATGTAATAGCAGGTATGCATGTATAATGCTAAAAATATAAAATTGTGTAATATAAAAGTAATGTACATACATAACGTTGAAAATGTTTTGAATGTCCACATTAAAGTTGAGCACAGTGATATATGTTAATTGCAATAAGATAAATTTTGAGTAAGACAAATTATATTTTTTAAAACAAAGTTTAGCAAACCAATTTTATTGCAGATGCACTGTCCTAAGCAACACACAAGTTTAGTAATGTTTGAAAAGTTTTAGTCCGTTCACACAAATATATGAAACATAATGATCACCATGCTAAATAGCACTTGACTATGATACTTTAACACTAATTTTTCACTTTAATGTACTTTCTTTCATTCTACAAAGTTACTTATGCCACAATTATTCCTTGCAACCATAAAAAGTGGATGTGCAACAGTGTTAATAGCCTCCCCAGAAGCTATCGTTACAAGGCACTGGAAAGGTGTACTGAACAATGCATACAGAGAAAAGTTGTTTGGTTGCATATAATGAAGCCCACTGCATATCTGAATGTATGAAGTTTTTAATAACTCTGTTTTATAACAAAGGTGTATATGATTTTACTCTAGCAAGATAGAAGCTTAACTTTGAAATAAGTGTAACATCAAGGAAGAAAAATAGGCATGTACATACTGATTAGAAAAATGTATTTGATGACCTTATAAAGATTTATTTTTATTTTAAATTATGAAATTGGATCCATCAATAATATCTAATAATATAAATGTAAATAAACTTCTTTTAGAATATTCTGGTTATGATTTGTTTCAGGGGGCTGGATTTCAGGGAAGAGTACCTAAAGGTTGGAGTACTCCAAAGTATTACTGAATGTCCACTGCTAAAACTGACTGCAACTGCAACAACTGAAATAAAGAATGATATTGCACGAACCTTAGGGCTGAAAAATGACAAATTAAATATTGTTTCTGTATTGCCAAATAGGTATGTAATATATAAATATTTCAACACATATAATTATTTCAATATATACTAAGAGGCAACCATTGGTAAAGAAAGTAACTGTTGTACATTTCATAGATATTTTAACATGATACATAAGTGGATAAAAGCTATTTGTACATATATCTTCAATCTGTTTTTTATTATTTTCAACATTTCTTTTGTCAAATCAGGTTCTTACAATATTACTAAAACAGATGCATTAAACCTAATATAATAATTTTCCATAAGTTAAAATTGGTGAGACTGATTTATTACCTTTGGATAAGATCCGAATGGGCTAGGCAAGGAATCCAATTGGTCAAAATATTACACCTATACATTTTAAGAAGCGGTATGAAATAATCAGTGGGCTTGTAATTTTAATGCATGTTATGAAAGTCATCTTTCAGAAATTAGATTAATGTACATGTCTGTCTATAAAACTGCATAAATTTTATACTTTTGCAGGCCAAATATTCAGCTTTGTGCCACCAAAAGTTTTGAAAAATATGAAGAGGAACTGGAATGGGTAAAAACTGAGATTATTTGGAATAGAGGTATGATGAAAAAAGTCATAATATATGTATACTCTATAAGCATGTGTGAACGACTACATACATGTATATGGTTTCATTCCACACTTAATGATAAAGCTTATGATGGGGAAAAGGTAATAGGGAATTGTTTGATTGAAATGGTTCATGCACACACAGATACATCATCCAAGGAGCATATTATGAATATTTTCCATAGAAATGACAGTACCATCAGAATTCTGATTGCTACTGTAGCAGTAGGTACGGGAATAGATATTCCAGATGTGTCCATAGTAGTAATATGGGATTTGCCCCCAACATCGCTCCAGTTGTGGCAGGAAGATGGACGAGATGGCCAACTTTGTCTTACATTATGCTATGCATTCCCCAGAAGTATTGCCATCCCTTGTGGCAACTGCAGGAAACAGGCCAAAAGAACATGCTCTTGTCCAAGTCGAGCCTACTTGAGAAGTTTGGCAACTACAACTGAATGCCAGAGGATTTATTGTTTGAAATATTTTTCACTAAGCTCCAAAACTGATATAGAAATAGACAAAATGAAAAACTTTAAATCTTGTTCAAAAGACTGTGTAGATACATGCCAATGTCAAATGTGCATCTGCTGCATAAACTGCATGTCTGAATGTGAATGTCCAAACAGAAATAAGTCTAAGAATGACCTGATTCATTCTTATTTACATTGAATTTATTCATTACAGACCCTCAGGCTCAGTTGTTTAAATGCTTTATATAGAAGAAAGACGTACAGTTTATGGCTTCAAACATTCAGTTTTACTGAATAAAGGCTAACTATGATGGCTAATTGTTTATTTCACTTAACTTTGCCATATTGTCAATATGTCTCAACAGTCTCTCCTTGAATATTTTAGGAAATTTTACTCCACTGACCACTTTCAGATCTTCAAAACCTTTGAATGCTCTTCCACTTTGACATTTGACCAAGTTCTGAGACTTCAGTGTCTGAACCATTCGAAGTATGTCTTTTTTTCTATGAAACCTTTCCAGTTTTTCGAGTGTTGAATGGCCTATAGACGACCTTCTCATCAAACATGATTAACAGCCTTTCCTACTCCTAACATCTGTTGATTGTGTCAGTGGTGAGTTGGCCTCCAGCATCCCTACTACTCTCCTTATACTCTCTGTTTATATGTTCACAGTGTAGATTCTTGGAATGTTTTTTCTTTTTCCTCACTTCAAATTGACTGTCCTTTCCCATATTAGGGCATGTTTTAGTCTTTCTGATGTTGCTCCAGCAATGTTTGCAATTAGCCTGAGGCCAAATATCAGGTACTTTGGGTGGTTCTTTTCATAAAATTCAAAAAGGTCAAATTTCCTGTACCTTATAATTCTGGGACCATCATTTTCTTTTACAGCATCATGCCGAGCTATATCATTTAAACCCCTCCAAATAAATCTCTTGGCACATTCATTTTTGGCATCTTTAAGTCTATCAGCTGTCATCTTCTTTCTCCGGCTTAAACTTAACTGAAGCTCCCTCCTGCATTCCTCTAAACAGAACCATTCACCTTCTGGTACATCATCTTCCTCCATACCTAAACACTCCAGATGGAACCAGGAACCCCTCTGACAATATTGGTAGTTAAAATAAACCATAGGTCCACCGGCATCTAACTGGCATATACAGTAATCCCCATCATCAATCACTGGTTCTGCTGCAACAAGAATGACTTCCTTGGTGTTCACCTTCTCATATACTTTTTCCACAATTCTTTTTCATAGCTCATCTCTATACTTTCTTCTTTCTTCTGGTGAGTCAGGAAAGCCGTTAAGTATATCATCGATTTCTGCCATACCTGATAGTTTCATTGCATACAATATGATATAACCCTCCGTCACAAACTCTAACAGTGCCTCCGCTTTGTCAAAACAATCTATTATATTTTTTGTAACACCTTTATGGTCATACACATGCTTAAGATTGTATAATGTTCCCTTCTCTCTGTGACTTTCAAACTTGAAGAGTTCATCATATGTGTCCTGATGAAGAAAAACATCTTGTCATAAATTTAGTCATTTTTCTTTGATTATAAAGTCTGCTGACTCTTGAAATAGTAAAATTGGTTCTGAATATAATGTAGTGACTAAACTGTGCCTGAAAGGATAAATTTAAAAGTCAGCAATAGGCAGAATTAAAAGATACACATCCAGATTTTAGTTTTAAAAAATCTTGTACCCTTCTTGGTATCCTTGGGACATTTCATAATATTACTCAGTCTCTTTATACTAACAAAATTGTTGATCTTTTTCAAGTGTTACACAGTTATAGGCTGATGAAAGTCTTTTGGACTTGCAAAACAAGCTATGTTGCTAGGTGCACAGCAAAGTGCAATATATATAATCCAATACTGCATGTTTTCTGTAGTACACCTTAATAGCTTATGTTAAAAATGATACAGTGTATTCCAAATGTCATACTTTAAAACCTGTATATAAATGACACTGAAAGGATTCCACCAATTTATTATTAATTGACTGGTGCCATATATATCCATTTATTCTAGCCCTTTGAGCCCCTTCAACCCTCTCACAGCTCAAGCCATCACAATAAAGTAAAAGTGGAAGTGGATCCTTATTCTCAGGGAATACTCCTTGTAACTTTCCAGTATCTCAATCATAACTGCTGTAGTAGATTCATCTTTGTTTAGGATTCCCAATGGAACCTATAAGAAATAGAAATTTATATGAGGAAGCAATGCTGCATTGGATATATTTGTTTATTGTAATTTGATCTTTGAATAAGGGCTAACACAATACAATACCTGGTCATAAATTAGCTGACAACTTATTCCACATTGAACTAAAGTGCATTTGCAAGCAATCTGTTTGACTGAAATTAGAGTTTAACTTAAAGTGAACAATCAAACCTGTCTAAATGTATTATTTTTTAAATTCTTTAAATTTATTTACACTGACATATATTGACAGTTAACAAATAGTTAATATGTTAGTGAAGAATATTCAATTGGTCATAACATGTGTCCCTTTTAAATGTGTGTTCATAATACAGAGGTTAACAATAATTATAAATATATGATACAGGGCTTATTAATTTTACCATGTTTATGTGGATTTTATATATATATATATATATATATATATATATATATATATATATATACACACACACACACACACACTGCAATTCTTATCATACAATCTTTATTTGTTATTGTTTATAAAATGTAACAGTAGGTAAATGATACCTAAATGAAAAGCATTTATCATTTATTACCTATAATTTGCAGAATATTACACAGAAAATGTAAGGTGTCTCAAATGTGACAATATGTAATTATAATCGGGATACGTTCAAGGTGCATGAAAACTACAGTATGTAGGCAAACAGTATGTAGGCAAATGTGTATGTAGATATAAAGAGAGTGAGAGAGAGAGTATGTACTACTAACAATTTCACTCCTGAATGCTGATTGTGTTGAATATTGATGAGGAATGGACCACACAGTGTCAAGTCCAGCATAGGCAGGAACATATGTTGTCAGAATCCTTGAGACTATAACTGATAGCTCCCCTTTTAAGGCCGTCTCATCTTCACTGGATGGTAAGATATCTGAAATCTTTAAATTCCTTATGGCCTCAGGTGAGGAGAATACATTTGACATCCCATAACTACCAATCCTTTCAAGTGTGGCAAATCCCTGTACCATGTTCAGCTTGGCATTTCTCTTTCCCCTCACATGATGCCAGACACCAATCTTCTGGGTGATGTTATCAAAAGTAATATCAAAGTATAAATTTTGGCTAGTGTTGGGAGTAGGCCACATAACTGACTCAGTTGTTACTTCAGTTGAAACTGAAATTTTAAATAAGAGTGCTTTGTATGATAATCATTCCTTCCACTGTATGGTTGCTTGACACTAACATCAAACATTAAGCTGAATAAAAATGACAGAAAAGAGTTGTGTGTATAGTGGATATGGTGACCATTCATGACAAATCATAGTAAAGAGTTATTAGACAACTAAGCTTATATCTATACCAATTGTTTCTGTGAATGGCAATAACAATTATACAGAAAGGAACAACTTTTAATAAGAAAAAATGACCTACTGACCACATGGAATGGCATGATTATGCAAGGAGCACTCTTATCAAATTCTCTACAAATACTTGCCTAAAGATTGAAATTTACTTGGATGACTAAAGTTTGACAGTGTGATTATCAGTATGAAAAAAAGTCATTAGTGCTATAACAATTGGTCACTGTGACCTATTTTCCTTGCTGAATGCTGCAAAAACAGTCAAACTAATGTAATATTTGAAGATATAATGCCTAAATTAAGTTAGCATTGTGTTTAATTGTGATCTTAAAATGTAACTGACATGCATAGGTTTCAAACTGTGGCCTTCAGAAAGTTCAAGATTTTGAAGTTCCAATATATCAAATATGTTATTTAGTGTCAATTTCAAATTTTGTAATATTATAAAATGCTATAGTGACATAAATGAATTAAAATCTGTTGCAATGATTTTTGCAAGTTAATTATTGGCATATCTGGCATCATTTTTTCCCATCAAACCTGACCTTAATGACACAGGTCCATCCGCTATCTCACCTACCTTGTTATATCTCAAATAACTGCAGTATATTATTGGTAACTTTCCTCTAGTCATAGTATTTGCATGCTGTGACAGAAATTTGAAGCTATTTGATTTTTAAACTTGTTGGTTTATTTATGACATTCTTCAGAAAAAAATATTATTACTATTAATTTGATGATGATAGCAATGATGAGAAATATTATCATTATTATTATTATTATTATTATTATTATTATTTTAAAAGCAGTAAATTTCAGATGTGCATATATATGAATCAAATGATTTGATTATTCATCAGAATATACCTTCTACACTAGTCAACTCATCACTTTCTTGGACTGAACTAGATTCCCCTTCTTCTTCCTCAGCCACCTCTTCATCTTCCTCCTCCTCCTGCTCTTCTTCTTCCACCAAATCCTCCTCCTCTTCATCTTCCCAAACAGACTCTAACTCGGGCAACTCATCCAAAATTTCATCTGCATTTTCTAAAAAAGGGAAGAATATGTATAATTTTACTGTCATAATGCCTGTACTGTTTAATAAAATTTATAGTTGTGTACACCTCAAAGAAAACTGTTATGCCTTATTTTTTTAAGTGTCTCACTTTTATGCTAACTTAGAGGCAGTATATACCGGTAGCGAGGATTTGGATGATGCTTTGTTGAACCTTATATACTTAGGTGGCCCAAAAAATAAGTATCATAAAATAAACATTTCAGCAAAGAGACATATATGTGTAAGAACTGACACATAATTTTTATGAATGATATGCAAAAATTCAAATTCTTTTCACAGTAACTCTTTTAAATTATCAAAACTGAAAAGGAAAATAAAGGAAACAATTAGTATGGTACTCATTTTCTAAGTTGGTATGGATACAAAATATAATATGCTACAATATATCATGGACATTACATATAGAAAATTGTATCATGTTCACCATGGTTTATACCTCTTTCCTTTTCTGACAATTTATCTCTCCACAGCTTAACCTTACTGCCAAAATCTTGTCGCAGACCATCTATTCTTCATCTTGTGACACCAATACTTTGGCACCATCCAAGTCTATGGAAACTACCAAAAACCTGTTTATAACAAAAGTACAGTTTGATCATCTGCAAAAGTATACATGACAGTACAGCAGAAATCTTGTCTATTGATGAGAACCCTTTAAGCAAAAGAAGTCAAATTTTTTAACACAACCTACTGTTGTTGAATACAACAAACTAATTCACCCATGATAAGAAGCTACTACCGGACAATAAGCACATATTAGAAATTGATGTTAAACTTTTACATACAAAGGTTTATTTTCGAAAATGAAAGCCAAAGTCTACATGTACAAATTTTCCCATCTGATGCTTCAGCCCTAGTTTCTTATGGAATTAATACATTGATCATCAAGACAATTTTGTTTGTTTTATTAATGTTCAAATATTACAAATATACATTTACTATCAAATGTTAGAATCATCTGAATATTATTTATGTTTGATAAGTAATGACATTTAAAGGATTTGACATCCTGCATAAATACAAATATTTGTTATATCTAATCTGTGAATGTTCTCTTAATTTTCATGCTCATGCAATGAAAGGTATGTTAATAGGTATCATGAGAAAGGCCAGGAGCGATATCAATATATTATGCTTAATGTTTAAAGTGTCTCAACTTTATATTTTCTCATTGGCTGTTAATTGCCTAAGTGCTTGATAAATGTTTTTAAAAATCACCAGAATATATATTCATAAATACTCATAATATTTACAGTAAACATTACAAAAATATTTATGGTAAATAAAATATGTAAATAAGGTAATTAATTTGCAAAGTATATATGCTGCATTTTCTATTTATTTGAAATGACTGGGTAAAAAAATCTTTAGTCTTTATTTGTAGTTTTTATTTAAATAACCCTGAAACCATAAAATTTTGATAACAATTGCAAATTATAATTGAATGATTGTGTTACCTCTCTCTTACAACCACCTAACCACATTATAATGGAAACCAGCTGTTGCAGGATAGTACTGTGCCTGGTTCTGATAAAGCTGACTATACATAGGAGGGAGCCAATAACAGGTACTAAGGAGACAACCTTTCTTCCAATCCTTTTTGTGACAGAGTTGTGGTAATGCTTCTTGGTTAAGCTGGCTTTGACAAGCTCAAGCAAACTGGTGCAACATTTATTGGCGTCATACATCATTTTGTCCCATTCAAAATCCAAAATTGATGACAGTCCACCATTGAAACCACTTTTGGAAACCATTTTTGTAAACCTGCAAATCTCCTGCCTCACTACATCACAAATGACATAAACTGCAGCTTTCTTGGCAGATTTGCTGTCTTTAAAGAGTTATTGCAGACCATTTCTATATCTTGAGTGTGTCAAAAGTTGTACCGCTCCGGTGGCCTAGTGGTTAGAGCGTCCGCCTCGGATGTGGGAGGTCGTGGGTTCGATCCCCGGTCGAGTCATACCAAAGACTTACAAAAATGGTACTAACAGCTGCCTCGCTTGACGCTCAGCATTAAGAGGTTAGTGTTGGGACTGGTCGGCCTGGTGTCAGGATAATGTGACTGGGTGGGACATCATGCTACATGTCTGCGGCATGATGCCCCAGTGCTAGACATCACTATAAACTGCCACACTGCAGACATCGTAACGATATGACTGAAAAATTGTTAAAGCTACGTTAAAAATCATAATCACATCACATCACATCAAAAGTTGTATTGCCTTCCCAATGGGAGTGTTATTCACAGTAAGTGATACCAAGTTTAAGAAATAAGAAAGTCACAATTATATATAGATATGGAAGGCTGGCCTGTTTAAAGGTTTTTTTAATCTTTTCTCATTACAGATATGGAATTATCAGCTGCAAAATTTTATTTTTCATTTAATATCGTTACATGTACAATAACGAAGTTATGCTTTATTATAATAAGAAATGGTTATCCAGGATGTTGATAGATGTTATAGTTATCTATGTACTTACCTTTTCTTCCGTCAAAGATTTTCTTGACATCAACTTTGGTTGGTTTACTTTTCTTGGTTTTGAGATAACCTTGGCTTTCTTGGCATTTCCGCGATGTGTTGGCGTGGTTTGAATCTTATTTCCTATATACGACCCTGATTTTTGAATTTTTCTGAACTTCTCTTCTACTTCATCAAGGTTAGTCTTGTTTACATCCAGGGATTTTATTGTCAAGCTGCATTCAGTACAAATGAATGCATGTTTTTCAGGCGTGAATGTCACAGAATGTTTTTTCTAGTGATTCTGCCGCCTAGGTCCACCTTTAAATTTAGAATGAATGGCTATTCTTTTAAATCCTTTATTTTTCTTCTGAAACTCTATGCCGCAGCATGAATACTCCATAATAGTACAATTATTTTCCAATGTTGTTGAAGCAAACACTCGAAAATATTGAATGAAAGTCACGCAATGTCTACAATAACATGAAAGAACACATAGTTTTCAACATATTAATTAAGATGACACCAGCCCGAAACATGTCGCTGTCGCATCATCCTGGAAAGAGGCAGATTGATCACGCTGAAACACGTCAACGATGTTTTGTTGTTATCACGTGACTATTTGACCTGTGACGTTGTATGCATATTGGCCGCGAGATTTGGTTAGTCATGTGACTAGCAATGCAAATAGAGCGAACGAGGTCAAATTTCATCAACGCTGTAGTTTCGTCTCGTCTGACAACGGATTAAAGACAAAATCGGTGTTATACTTGTAATTTCTGAGAAGATAAATGATTTCCCTATCGATTTAATGTAAGTATGGCTCAATGTAAGGTCATTTAAGTTTGTTAGGCCTGATAGTAGGCGAGTACCCTATGCCGACACCAAATAGTGTCGGCGAATTCCAACTTTTCGATAGAGAATGGACTCGGACCCTACACCCCAACATAAAAAACCAAATATCAAAAATGGGGTGTCAAGGGTCAGAGGAAACTCGGACTAGGACTTGTGATCCCGGTGCGAAATGAGGACATGGCCCACCCCCACATTTAATTTCTATATAAATACTATAACACAACGTCACTAGCATCATAATAAGTAACTATAATTAATCGGAGTGGAGGGTAACGCCCGTGATGATTTATTTGCGAAAGAATTGTCTTTGAACGTAAAACAGAGAAAAAATTTAATTTAAAAGGCAGATTTAGTAAGAATAAATGTGAAATATTTTAGTCCCTGCCCCGCTGCTTTTCAGGGCCCGGTGCGATCGAACCTTTCGCACCTCGTTAAGGCCGCTATTGTTAGCATGAACACTGTTAATATCATTTACAATGTTATGGATTAATCATACATACATACATACATACATACACCTGTTAATTCATTAATTCATAAATTGACATAAGAATTTGCTATAATTTTCTTCCTTTTTTCAAATATTTTGAAATTTTTTTATGTGAGATGTGTAAATGTGTTCTTTATCCCTTCTTCTGATATGAAATTCTGAAAAGCCCTATGGTATCTCCCTGGGATGTCTCTTAAAAACTCCCTATCCTTCATTACTCACAAATGTTTCAATATCCCAATTTCAATAAATCTGAATATACAAAGACTATTCTCCTCAGAGGGATGGAGAACGCAGTAAGAAGAGATGCTGTTAGAGAAAATGATGGCCTATTGGAAACAAGATATGGTGAAATTGTATAACAACAATCACAGAAAGTACTTTATCCTGGGGACTTTTCTAATCACAAATACGCAATTTTGTATTTGCTTGAGAGTAAAAATATCTTTATATCTCTAACTGTATCAAGCATACCCAGACTATTGTCTCTGAAGGAACATCATCTTACCTTGATGCCTTTTATTTGCATAATTATTTATTTTACATTTGTTCCTATACCCAGCTACTGTAAAGAACACTGTAATCCAAGCTAAAACAGACTTTAAAAAGATCCAGTAAATGCTTACAGATTCATGAAGTTAGAAAAAAACAACAACCTGCCTGCATGCAATTTTTTGTTTCTTTTTCATTGTATTTATGTGTGTATTTATGTTGTTCATTAATACCATGTTGTTTGTAATGGAACGAAGTGACACATAATTCTCAACAGATTTATTCCGGGAATAATGATCAGAAGCCTGCTGCTGCAGCAACAACTTGTAGAAAGTAAGGTTCATCAAGAATCGAGCACACGTCAACGATGGTTTTGTTGTATCACGTGACTACCCCGTTGACACGTGCTCACTGCCTGATGAAATTGGCTTTATTAAGGTTGTTGTGACAGCGACAGATTTCTTCATGTTCTCGGAATAAGTATGTTGAGAATTATGTGTCCTTTCGTTCTTTTACAAACAGTATGAGACTGTCATTTAGTATGTTAGAATATTCGTACAACAATATCGGAAAGGGGTTTATTGCTGATATCACGTGACTATTGGACCTCTGATGGCCTTAGGTCACAATTAATAGTTCCGGTTCAGTACCCACGAATGTAGTCCCAGTCTATTTTTAGATCATTATTTCCTGTCTCCGTTTGGTGGTGATACAAGAGTTAGATTTAGGCATTCTTGGTAAGGATTTAAAGGCAATTGTTTATTCTTTAGAATATGAGCTTATGGTGTGGTTGTCTGTGTGTATTTCGGCGACAGTGCACAATGAGTGATAAGGCCTTGGTGATGATCCGGAAGTGAAATCTGTGTTCCATTGCATGGTGTTTTGTTTACAATTCAGCCTCTCAAAAAAATGCAGGTCAACCCCTGACAAGAACTTCACTGTAAAGTCATTATTGAAGGTATTTTAGATTAACATATGATTTGTATTGATTGTCACACAGTGGAAAGTTCAGTACTGAGAAACACATGTAGAGAATATATAGTAAAATTAATTGTGTTATATGGCCTGTCAGTCATGGACGTGTAGGTTGCGAGATTTGTGTAGTCATGTGATTTGCAATGTAAATGGCGAGTGTCAGGTCAAATGTTATCAACGCTGTAGTTTCCTCTCGTCTGTCACCAGATTAAAGACATAACGATTATAATAGTCGCAATTTCTCAGAAATTAAATCAATTTCCTATTGATTTCATGAAGTTATGACTCGAAGTAACATCGTATTTAAGTTTGCTAGAGCCGCTGGTAAGAGGCTAACCTATGCGAATTCAAACTTTTCGATAGGCAACTGACTGTTTCCTTATGCCCCAGCATAAATTTCAAAATATCATAAATGTGATAGGAGGGGTCAGAGGAAACTCGGATTAGATTTTTGCGACGTATGTAGTACTACGTTGTCTGCACTGATGTGAAAGCTTAAAACTTTAAATACCTGCCAGCAGTAAGGGGAGGTAATGGACAAGAGCTACAGTCCTTCGTCTATATGAACAATGTTCTGTACTAAAAATCTTCTTTCACAGTATATCGTCTGAAGCTAATTATGGTTGTTTTACAGAATTTTCCACAGATCATTGGTGCTGTCCGATGGATATCTCTGCTCCAAAATGCATATGATCTGGTGACTTGTCATGCCGTGTACTGTAAGAATTTAACTCCTAAAATTCAAACACTGATTTCTGATGTAAAAGAGTCATTTTTCCCACAATATTTGGACACATTACACAAGAATCCTTCAATTTTGGTGTTGTGCTGTAGACTTATTACTGGGGATGAAACGACACACTTGTGCCGCGTATCGATACGATTCACGATACGCAGCCTGCGATACGATACATATCGATACACATATGAACTTGATGTTCTTTCCGTCTTTGGAAGGTAGGTGGTGCCCTTTCATATATGTTAACATTCTGGCCCTATTTACAGTATGCAGACTAGCTACAGATAGACATAATATATATTTATATTCAATTCTCATTGATGAGAAGATAACAATACTGTCAAACAGACTAACTGTTGGTTGCACTGAGTTTTATCCAATGTTTTAGACCATTTAATGGTGGCTCCATTTAACTCCCTTTGTTTCGTACAACATGAATGATTTGAAAACATCTTATTACCAGTTTCGTGTCCCAGTTACACGTGGAAGACATTATGTTGTTATCTTCAAAACAGAAGAAATAATACAATTTCCTCATGCAAAGAAAATCTCGTCTAGAGCAAATTCATGGGAATAAGGTTGAATACCAACAAGATTTCTGAAACGTTGCATTCTGTTTTGCTTTCTTCTTTGGTGATTCATTTAACCCGTCATCTCATATCATTTTAGAATTATTGCCCTCCGTTTAGCGAGAAACTCCACTTCATCAATTACTTTCTTCATTCCTCCATTCGCATAGCAAATTCATGCCAGCGCTGACTTGAAGTTGAAAAGAATTTGTCATTTTCCGTGCTTGATTATAATCTCATTTTCCAGAAATGAGCTAAAGTTTGTGCATGTGCATATGTGAGGAAGTGCATAAATTGCAGAACCCCTCAAGTACACACGTTGTTCTGTTATAAATAATTAGCGAGATTTCCAAGTATCCTTATATCCTAACCTATAACTGCATAATTTAGAATGGAATACTAACCTGTAACTGCATAATTTGGAACGGATATATGTATTTTGATCAAATAATTATCCTTACATTTCAGGTTTAGTAGTTAAAACACAAATTGGATACTGCACAGAATGCATTTTTAAATGTGCGACTTTGAACGAATGTTTGGGCGTTCTTAATGCTTTCTAAGTGCGCAAATTCATGAAATTGTTGTGTAATTTGCACCATTGCAGCATCTCTGCCATTCAGGGCGAGTAGCGATATCAAGATAGCTGCTGTAGCAGCTATATCGGGTTTCAGATCTGTACCGTTTTTATTTTGCATCAGCTAGACCTTGAGATGAATGTGTGTACAATTTCATGGCGATAACAAACTTGTGTTAATACAAGGATATTAGACGATGGACGACACAAAACAGGCAATCCCATAAGCTCATCTGATCTATGACCTACAAAATTGAGAGCATTTTGCTTACGGTGTTCATTTGGTATCAATTGCTCCAGGTTATCTCTAAGGCTCCTCTCGACACCATCTTTCTTGATAGAACCATCATCCACAAGAATGAAGTGTGTGTGGTTGGGATCTAATGGATCCTCTGGCTCATCCGCAGTCTCCTTTCTGTTACCCAAGTGTGCTGGCCAGAGCCCTTGGTTCTGGAAATAAAAAGTAGTGATTATTGTTTGGATATCAATACAGAAAAACCCCACAATCAAGATCACTGAATGGAGTGGGGTAAAGTGACCTCAAGTGAAGGCGGTCTGATTTCCAAATATACGGTTTGCTCTTTTGCGAGTAAATAGGAATCAACAAAATACGTTGGTAATTATGCCTACTTACATTGGGGATAGTCACAGCTGGAGGTTTTACTGCACGAAAGTCCAGAAACAAAACTCTGAATGCAATTAATACACCATCTGATTGGTTAACATCACAATTCAGGTCAGTAAAATCCCTTCGAAACTGTCCAGAGTGATATCATCAATATAATATTATATCTTTCCTATGTTACAGAAGAACCCAGAAGGACATTTAGAAAACAAAATCACCAAATTTGTAAAGTGACGTAGAATGTGCATTTGAAGCATATTGGGTATCTGCAAAAGATACCAATGCATATGTCCATTTTACAATTTCCACAGTGACCTTTTACCTGCAAAAGACCATTATTTATAACAACAATCTGGTTGAATACTAGTTGAATACTTTGTTTCACCTGCTCTGACATGGCAGAATCCAAATAACTAGCAATTCACTGGAATGTGAAAAGTAGGTCACAGTGACCTTTTACTTGCAGTAAACAGTACCCTCCATAAATATACATCTATCAAGTTTCACAACTGTAGTGCATTAGTTTTAGAGAAACTGAGCTAATATAATAACATTATAATAACATAATTCTGATTCCTGCACTAACAATATGGACAACGCTGTCGGAAAACTGATAACCACGACTCACTTTTGCATCATGTGTAGCTCAGTCATTTTATAATGTAAAACTACAATTAATGTCCTGTGATTCTGAAAGACAAAAGTCTAATCCCTTGACATTGGCATGCCTGCCTGACAACGTCACACGATAAACAATTGTGACTCCCAAACCCGATTTGACGGTCATGTTTATAAACACACAATCCCCAATACTCTTTAAAAAAGAGTTTCTTCGCACTACAATCTATGCCTTTAACCCGTTAAATTGAAGTCAGTCCATTTATACATATCATTGTCCCAGAGGTTATTATAATAAGGCCGTCAGAGATAAGCAAATCCATTCCATAGATTACCTAATTGACTAAGGATAGATTGTGTGATTTTGTGTTTGATAGTCCTTTCAGCATGCTGTGAAAGAGTCCTTTAGGCTGATTTACAAATCGATCTGCAGTGGCACATCTGCATTGCTCTAATTCCTTGTAATCAGCAATACTGTACTATTTTTGTAGGTTAGGGCCCTGTTTATCGCAGTTGAAAATATCTGATGCACTCAGACCTTAACCACTGTTTTATATAAAACTGTTGACTCTTAATTTCCAAACTAGCTAGTGTAGACTTCCAAGAGCCGTGACTTCACGTCCACATTCACATGGTTTCCTGGAAATTCCTATGATTCGCCTACAAAACAGCAGGCTAGTTATATCTTGGAGGAAGATATATGACTTGTTATTCTCCTCCCCATTCTTAGTCTCCTTGTCAACAAGGATGTCTCCGACCACGTACTATTTCAAGATTTTGGTCTTCTAGGTCTGGAACTCGGCATTCAAGCAAACAGAGCATGTCTCACTCAGGAACAAGAATTGAATTAGTACCATGATGGGCCCCTTGCATATACGGAATAATCCGTCTGATAAAGAATTCGTTCGCCTGCTGGGTTTGCTCAATGCGGCAGGGGACGTCTTAGTCCTAGATCGCCTTCTTGGGCTCATAACAATCATTCTGTGGTTCAGATGGAGGCAGAACCTTTGACCATTGGACCAACATTCACAATATGCATAATATAAGGTTCCATCTCGAAGGCAGTTGAAGCTTCACTGGACTCGCATCGGGGATACCTCTGCAAGTATGAACTCCGGCAATCATGATCTGTACTGACCAACTTTCACATTCTGCACAATATGAGGTTCCATATCGAAGGCAGAAAAACCTTACTGGGCTCACATTAGGGATACTTCTGCAAGGAGAATATCTGGCAATCTCTACGGATGCGAACACAGAGGACCGGAAGAGGGGGGAGCAAGTCTCATTCTGTCATGTCATATCAACATTCTCGAGACGAAAACCATTCCGAAAGCTTTCCATTGGTGGCTGGAGAACCTCCATGGGAATGTAGTTCCCATTCTGTCAGATAACGCCACTGTTGTGATTTATCTGAAACGGCAAGGCGGAACCAAGTCCCCAGACCTTTGTATTCTTGTTTGGGAGTTTTTAAAGTGCCGTCTTCAAAGACAAATCCATGTCCAAGTTCAACATATCATAGACCAGCTAATGTATTGGCAGATTCGTTGTCCCGGAAGAATCAACTAATACAAACGGGGATCAACCTATGGTGGATCTATTGCAATAGGGTGGAATGCCAAAATCCCAACCTTTGTTTCACCAGTCCGGGATCCAATGGTCTGGAAAGTCGATGCTCCTTCTATTGATTATGATGGCCAAATGTATGAGCTTCCCATCCAACACTTCAGGTTCCGAAAAATGAAACATGATGCAAAAAAATTGGAATGTCGCCTCATCACGATTGATCCATTCAATCTGGAAATCTTGGATCAACGACCTCATCAGTCTAGCAACAGAACCACCAGGAAATAATCGAGATTTTCTCTCATCTGCTCTCACGCAACCACGACTGCGGATATTTCATCACAATCCAGAGCTGCTGAACCTGCATGTCTGGATCTTATTACAATATGGCCTCAGAAACATTCATTCTTACAACCAGTGGTGGAGAAATCACTCGGGTAAGATAGTCCTTCGCCGTAAAGGGGTACAAAGGCAATGGAATATATTCTCATAGTGGTGCGCACAAGAGCACTTTATATGCTGCCGCATCCATATCTCAATAGCTAATTTTATATGACTCTTCGACGAGAAACAGCACGAATCGCAATCAAAGCCATGAAAGAGAGTATATCGGACAAACCAAGGTCTATCCGATCCTTTGTCCATCTTTTATAACACACCTCCAGTAAGGTTGGATTCTTGCCCGAGTGGAATCTTTTATGGGTGTTAACCTGGTTGAACAAGACACCATTTAAACCTCTCTCAAGAGCTTCATTGGTTCACCTATTACATAACACCTGCCTCCTCACAGCATTGGCAAATGGCAGACACAAATAGGGAATACATATCCAATTAGTGAACCAGTCTACACGCAGTTGCGACAAGATGGGTCAGCTTCACTTAGGATTGTACCTGCTTTCATTGCCAAGAACAGGCTACCATTCGTGGGTAATCAGACTTTGGTAATAAATTCCTGTTGACTCTGGATACTTTATCTCAAGGACCAGTGCGAGCTCTGAATTGATACTTAATGAAGACCGAGCGGTTGCCTTTCGGGGGATCATGCTTCCTTTTACCCCTCACAGAGGGAAAGGACGATATATCAACACAGACACTTTCGTCATGGAAAAAGTGGATCACTCGCTCCGCATATCGGAAATAACCCCACACCAATGAAGTTGTTTTGCATCTTAGCTCACGAAGTTATAACAGTCGCCACAAACATTGAGTATGAGCCAAAATGTTCTATGTTATTACCCCTGCAGTGCGATAGCCATCTGAGTACATTTCTCCAGCTTCTACCTCAGAGATCGTTCATCCTAAAGTGTTCAACTCGGTATGGTGGTACTTACAGCCTTAGCGCAAAAGGTTACCTTCCCGGGTCGTTCGACGGGTTTGTAAACACGCAGCTTCACGACTTCCACTGGTTTATGAGAGGGAAACCTTTTCCCTTCCAAAGTCGTTCCCCGACATATGGAGTCTATTTTCCAGTCGGGTTATCTAGAAGCTGTTTCACATTCCTTAGGGGACCGGAGACGGTCAACTTCTTACCTATTCTCATAAGGTATATGATCAGATAACGTATTTGAAAAAGAAACCATTTTTTTTCCTAGTAAAAGATGTTTTTTCGATAATATTTACCTGATCGTAATACACATACACCTCCCCAGCCTCCCCGCAGCTTCATCCAGAGAGAGAGAGAGAGAGAGAGAGAGAGAGAGAGAGAGAGTGTCTTTTGCTGCTGTGGTAACTTAAGAATCACGGGATTTGGCTTTAGTCCCGGTATCAAGAGGTGATGAGTGTATCTACTGTCATCTAGGTGGGCAGATAACTTTTTAGCTTGTTAGCTTACCAGTTTTAAATCTGGGAGGGTTGGATTTGCGAGGTAGTGTAGTTCTCCTAAGGTATTATGATTGAGTAAGCATTATCGAAGAAACATTTTATTAGAAAAAAAATTGTTTTTCATCCTTTTACTCTAGCAGTAACAGATTGAAGGAATTTGGTGGTTGTGTCCAATTGTTGCAGTATATGTGGCCAAGCCATCTACAGCTTTCAGTTAGAAACACTCCTATAGTGAGGATAAGTGCATTTTTCTTATACCATTTGAAGTTTTTGAGGTGATTAGCCTTCCCTTTGAGAGATGGATATGGGAGGTAATAGTAGTTCTCCTGAGAGATACGGTAAGTATTATTGCAGAAGCATATTTTGTCAGGAGAAAAAATTGCTTTATTCATGGCATTGTATTTAATATGCAGTGCCGGATTAAACCCTGTGGAGCCCCTAGGCAGTCGAAATCTCGCTCTCCCCCCGCAAATTATCTCCGAATACGTCAAGATCAAATCAATTCAATATTATTTTGATCCGTTGTCGCGGGGCCCCTAAAAGGCTTGGGGCCCATAGGCCGGTGCCTACTCTGCCTATTGGGTAATCCGGCACTGTTAATATGACATATGGAACCATGGCAGCTCAGCTGGTAGAATGTTGGATCTATAATCCAAGGGTTATAGGTTCATTATCAACCCAGATCAGGTGTCTCAATGTATCCTTGGGAAAGGCACTTAGATCTATTTCCTTAACATGAGGTTTATTAGTTTAGAAAACTTTATATTGACCTCAACAAAGATCTGTAATTGTGAAATGTACAAATTTGTATAAAACTGCAGATAACTTAAGATGACTTACATCTCCTTCTAATTTTTCCCTGTTGGCAACGCAGCCCCATGTCGCAATACCTAGGGCCACAATGTTCGTATCAGTGGTACCTTTGGTAAGAATGGGATCACTGACGGCCTCACCAACAAACTTCACAACACCTGTCCCTATTCCCCTAGTGATTATCCAAGCACCTGTGGAGAGAATAAAACAGATGTTTAATGCCATACTTATTCAGCTAAAGAAATGCTAGTGTAGTTTACTATATTAATTCTACTAAATAGCTCCTGGTTGTAGCTCTTTTTTGGTCAAAATCACCACATTAATGGGATGTATATACAATAGACGTAATGCATAGACGTAATGCACTTTGCAGTCCTGACCTCAATGTACCTTAAACGCATGCAGTAGTAAGTATGTTCTCTTTCTTACATGATCGAGCTTGTTCTGACTGGTTTGATTACATGCGTTTTTGTTATTTCAGCTGTAGTCAGAAATTAAAATTCCACATGCCTAGTGACTACAAAATGATTTCCTCCCTAAATAACTTTTGTAGTATTTGTTATATAATTAATGTACATTATTACTGATATTGTAAGAATAATGATAATACAAACTTTTACCGGTGCTCTTGAAAAAGACCCTGAACCCTCGAGATAACGCACTTTCCTCTTGCTGCAGTAAATGTTTATTAACAGGAAACTGTGTTATCCCTATATTCAGTGTTCTGTGTTTTCTTTGTATTTTCTGCTTCCTTCCATTTCAGGTATAACATTATTTTCAAGAGTAAATTGCATAAAAGCACATCTTACTTAGTAAATTATGTTGCTCCGATAATATTTACCCGCTCACATTATCATTAGGACCAAATCTACACTTCCTCCTGAATCCATCGCTCCCAATAAAATGAAAATTATCGTTTTTGTCTATATCATATGGATAAAGGGCAATAATAATTACTTCTTACCTCCTTGCCACTACCGGATGTCGCTAGTTTTAAGCTTTCACTCCAGAACATGCGACAGTGTACTAAAGCGCTACTGTGATTATCTCTGTTGGTTTTCTACCATCTGTCCACAATTTTGGTATTCTAGTATTCTAGAATCTACTGCATGTGGTGTACATTATTATTATTATTATTATTATTATTATTATTATTTATGTGAATCTTGTAATTTCAGTTGAATCATGATGACGAAATGTACCGAATGAAAAATTTCCAATACCACTCGGGACATGCATGATAGTAAATAACCTGCACCAAATTTGTTTGAAGGAGAAACATGATGACTATAAGAAAGGAGTGTTCTGCATCTTATAGACTTTTCACCATAGCTACAGATATGTGGAGAAAATCCAAAAGGCTTAGTATGGATTTTTTTAAACAAATAGTTAATTCAAAGTTTTATGCTTACAAGTTTATTTAGATTCAACAGATGCTGCATATTTTTGCGAGAAAAGCAATAACTACATATTGAAAATTGTATAAGCTTAGTGATAAGTAGGTCAAAATACCATTTAAAATCAGATGTTGGTAATATTTCTAACAATGTTTCTACTTGCTTTTCTATAAATACCGATGTTTCTCCATATCTAATGCAAAAGTAAAACATTTTTTAAAACTTCTTGTGACCAGAGTGATATGTCATACTACCGGCATCAAATACATAAAACTTTAACGATTATATGAAGTGAAAAATGTTGTGCATGATGTCTCTAAAAACTGTTGGCATCTGCTTTTTTCTTTTCATATTTGCACTACTTTCAGAAGCAAGAATTACACTGGTATACAATTTTTTAGAAGTCGTCTGCTTCCGTGATAAAATGTGCTATTTATTATGGATTTTGATGTGCTGAATTCAGGTATGACAATTAAAACAATTGGCTACTGTTTCCAAGATATTTTAGTTTGTACATTTTACGTCTATGTATATTGTGTAGATAGTACAGTTTTAATCATAAATTGTAAACCTTATTTTTTTCATGTGTTTATGGTTGTTTTACATGATAATATTTCACCTGTCCTGTTTATGTAACACTTTAGAAAACAGCAGAAGGGTTATATAAATAAAATTTATTATGAAACAAAAGGCAAAAATCTATTATGTTTATACAGGTACTTCGTTTAGTCCTTATTCAGTGTCTACTCGGCACTTCTTGGCCTATCTCTTGTATTCATTAAATGGAGCATCTCTTGTCACTGTCCAGCAAGCATTGATGGGCTCCATTTGCCCAGATAGAGTTTCTCCATTGTTGTAATGTACTGGTGAAATCGCTTGCCGTGCTTGTCGCTCACTGCTTCGCAATTACGTGGGAAACAATCTAGATGAGAGTGCAAAAAATGTATATTTTAATGACATGTTGGAACCAAGGCCTTTGTATGCCTTGAGGAGATTTTCCACCAACTCCCTATAGTTGCCTGCCTTGTTGGTTCCGAGAAAATTTGTTGCCACTAATAGGAAGGCTTTCTATGCCGTCTTTTCCTTGCCACGCAGTGCACGGTCAAATGCATCATCTCGAAGAAGTTCACAAATCTGAAGACCAACAAAGACACCTTCCTTTATCTTAGCTTCACTTAACCTTGAAAATTTTCCATGGAGGTACTTGAAATCTGCTTGTGTTTTGCCCATGGCCTTGACAAAGTTCTTCATCAGGTCCAGCTTGATGTGCAAGGGTGGTAACAAAATCTTCCTTGATTCAGCAAGTGGTAAATGCTGAACACTTTTCCTCCCAGGCTCCAATGACTGTCAGAGTGCCAGATCTCTCTTGATGTTGTGAGAATTTCTCGCAAGACTATCCCATTCGCAGAGAAAACAGTACTTTGTGTATCCAGTCTGCAGACCAAGCAAGAGAGCAAGATCCTTCAAATCGCCACAAAGCTGCCACTGATGTTAGTCATAGTTTATGCACCTCAAAAGGTGTTTCATGTTTTAGTAAGTTTCCTTCATATGGACTTTAAGATGAACTGGAATTGATGGCAAAACGTTGTCATTATGCAGCAAAACAGATTTAAGACTCGTCTTCGAAGAATCAATGAACAGTCTCCACTCATCTGGATCAAGAACGATGTTAAGGGCTGCCATCACACCATCGATGTTGTTGCAGCTACAAGATCACCTTCCATGAAAGATGAATGGGACAAGATCCTTTTGACGGTCACGGAACATGGAAACCCTAACATCACATGCCAGTAGATTCCACTGCTGTAGTCTAGAGCCCAACAGCTCTGCCTTACTCTTGGATAGTTCCAAATCCCTGACCAGGTCATTCAGTTCACCTTGTGTTATGAGGTGTGGTTCAGAGGAGGAGGAGGATGGGAGAAAATACGGGTTATTTGACATTGATGGTTCAGGACTAGAAGTTTCATCCTCTTCCTCTTCCTCGTCTGACTCAAGTGAGAATGATTCTGGTGCATCAGGAACCGGCAGTCTTTCTCCGTGGAGAACTGGGCGTATATCTGATGGAATGTGTGGATAATGCACAGTCCACTTTTTCTTCTTTGACACACCTTTCCCAACTGGAGGCACCATGCAGAAGTAACAGTTGCTGATATGATTTGTTGGCTCTCTCCAAATCATTGGCACTGCAAAAAAGATTTCCTTTTCCTGTTCACAAGTGTTGCAGCATATGTGTGGGGCCCACCTCATGTCCTGATCTCCAGTTTTGCAGCCAAAATAAAGGTGATCGGCTTTCTTAACCATAGTGGTTATACTGCGCTTTCTTGATGCAAAAGTCACTTCATCACAAACATAACAGTAGTATTCTGCATTGTTCACACAAGTACGAGGCATCGCTGCTTACTTTGGCTAAACAGAAATGTGTCCCTTTGCAAAATCAAACACTGACAAATAAGAGAGCACGACACTATGATTTCTAGAGCTGATATAGGGCAATTTGTTCAGCAGAGTGATGTAAGCTTAGGTATGACTGCATCATCCATGACTTTTAGGAATAACACGATGCAATTCATATCATGTATGATGCAATACCAGCTTCAGCATGCATCATTCATTGTTTTGCCTAAAGAGCAAGTACTGTCCAAACCCAGTCATAGATTTGTTCATAGATCCAGTCAAATATGCATTTTAGTCATTTCTTGTTTAAATTGAGATCCCATCCCTGTATAATTCACTGACCCATATCATATCTTTAAGATTGCAATATAGTTACAGTTTTAATATGTTTGCATGGCTGTCCGAGCCAAGTCGGTTCAAATGCCATTGCCGCTTATTTTCTGCGCCATTTGTTCTTATTCCTTAAGCTAAATTTTTATGTTTAGGAAAGTTGTAATTTTCAAAGAATAGAAGATAACAAAAATAACACGTTTATTTTTGATGCAATAATCAATTTTTTGTATAATGACAATTTGTAGAAGTCCATTCAGTCCTAACAAGAATTGGAATTTTTATTATTATATGAAACTGAAGTAACTTTGTAATTAATATAAATATTTGATGACCCTTGAAAATAAAACTTTTTGCGAGTTTGTTTCAGCATGTACTTTTAGCGGGGACATCCATGTAAATTATAGTATATCAATCGGTATTATCATTTTTATCTAATGAGAGCAGTCAAATATGGTTATTGACATTAACAATTTTTGGTATAGACTTTTGGGAAAATATACACGATTACAAATTGAAATACAAATGAAAGAATCGTTAATTATACAGTATTATTTTTATTAAATAAAACAATCATTATTTACTGAAACCTTCTGCGCATTCAGTGTTATGTTGTGTTTATTATTTTAATAGGAATTAGAATGGTAGGGTTCGTGCATCCACATCTCATTCTCCATCGTAAGTATCAGACAATGTTGGTGTCCCATATACGATAGACCTAGTGACCTAGTGGAAAGGGCAAGATGATTTCTTGCTAATGTGGATAATTTTAACCCCGAGGACGAAGAATCCAACAGTGAAGAGGAAGTCATTGATAATAAATCTAACATGTGAATCATATATATATATATATATATATATATATATATATATATATATATATATATATATATATATATATATATATATATATATATATATAGATATAGAATAAAAACAATAGAACAGAGGTCAGTTTAAGGATAGTGGGCACTTTTATCAGAAAGGGATGCAGCTGCAGAGATTAATGACCACATCTTAAACATTAGAGGAATTCTAAAGAATAGAGAAAGGTAGTATTCTGTCGCCAACCTGATGGAGATACTACCTGACAGTCGAGAGACTGGAAAGGATATCTCGTGCCGTTCTTCAGGCCCCTCAGAGGTACACGGTACTCTGCTTATCAAACTGTATATCATCTTTGTCAATTAGAACAGTGTATCATAATTATAGGTTACTGCATTTGTATGGAAAATATGAACAAGTTTTTTCGGATTATGCTGCATGACTTTGGCAGTGCCAGTGTTCGTCCGAGGAAACGAGTTCATATTTTCCCATAGAAATGCAGTAACCTTTTTATTATATACTCATTTTCTTATTCTACCAAAGGCTTAAAAAGATCTACTACAAGAAACAAAGTAATTGAATTTATGCTGTTTAAAAAAATAGTAAGTGCAGATTTATCAATACACAACAACAATTAATGCGCACATAACTTCCCCCACCAAAATTCGAAATTAGTCGCGCGTTATAACCTCACTTTCAAAAAGAATTGTTGCTTTGGTCTACTTAAAACTGAAATTTAGAGTCATATTGTGAATGAATGCGCATTGCAACAACCTTACTAGTTGGTCTGGAATTAATGGATTTCTTTGTTGATCCAACTCAATTCTGCTTTTATGATTATGAAGGGACTGGATTATTTGGTGAACTCAGTGCAGAAATATGAATTGATTTCAGCTGAAATGTAAGCTACTCGAAATTCCAGTACAGCTTTGGTGTATATCAGGTTTTGGAGGACATGTCGGTCGGATTTGAAGAACGAACTTAGAAAGTGTAATTTTAGGAAATTCAAGATACATAAATGCAAGTATATTTATTACCATTCTTATTACCACCTAAAGAAAAAATGTTTATGCCCTGTCACTTGCATCTCGCTGTTTGAGGGACTCCAGTTATGACCTGTGTCACACAGTGTGTCTGCCATCGCTATCCTAACATTGTATCAAAATAGTTCCATGGAAAAATTGAAAAGCAGCTGTTGCGTGACACTCCATTTACCCAGCGAAATAATACTTTTTCGTCGTCTTGGATTATTGGCTCTGAGGCTGTTATTTTCCTATACCAAAACCTTCAGTTGCATTTTTTCTTGAATCTAGTATTTTGACAGACCCGTAAAATGTTACGTCTCTGATAGATATGCGATAGCCCTTGGCCTGAATGTGCTTTTTCTATATTATATTTTATAGACCCTAGAGAGCACTCGTCATAGTCTCAACCGTTCTATTTGCGAAAAGATAAAGAATATTCTCCTAAATAAATGTTTCAGTGATCAGAAAGGTATTTTCAATTACTGCGCGTCTCACGTTTGTTGCTGACATTGCGAATATCACGTTCATTCGTTTGCTTCTTTGATAGTTTCGTTTCTGACTCGATGAACTCGTCCACATCATTAACTTTGTGATCTATACTTTCAAATGGACGAAACAGCTGTTTTGGTTCATTCACAGACAAATTTAATCAACTAAAACCTAAAGTGTCTGCTACACGAGTGTCTATGGTTTGTTTACAGAGTAGATCCTAATACTCTGTACTGTTTCTAGGCACACGTGTCGTGCACGTGCATGCAATATGAGTGCTCAGTATCGTAAAATATTGCAAGATTCTGATAATGTAAAATTAACAGAGTAAAAAAGGAGAATACAATAATGCCTTACCTCCAGTATAAAGATGGTGATATTTGCAACGACGGATCATACAAACTGTTTAAATAGGCGTATGTTATTCGATACAATAAAGCTTTACATTATTTTGCCTACGTTTCCATGCTAAAGTTTCAGTTTATTGTTTTCATTTTTAGCAAAGATTGAAGAAAATAAGCATATATCAAATGTGACATTAGTACATAGTTATTCGCTCGCGTGTGTGTGTGTGTGCGTGTGTGTGTGTGTGTGTGTGTGTGTGTGTGTGTGAACGACACTAGTGTTTCCGAGTAATTGCTGACGCAACGGGAGTATTTGGAAATAAAGCCTTGGATCAGCAGGAGATAGTAGTAGTATATTCGGTTACTTTAGCCTCAATGGAAATCTAGTCAAAAACCCCCAGGGCCACTTTAGCCGTAAGGGGAATTTAACATGGGGATTTAATGGACCACTTTAGCCTCAAGGGGAATTTAACATGGGAATTTAATGGGCCACTTTAGCCTCAAGGGGAATTGAACATGGGAATTTAATGGGTCACTTTAGCCTCAATGGGAATTTAGCATCGGGACGATATATATATATATATATATATATATATATATATATATATATATATATAGTTACGTATCGGCTTATTCGAAAATAACAAAAGAAAAGAGTGAAGACAACAAGCTTTGTAAGTTTTAACAAAAATAATTTATTTCCCTAGAAAACACGGTGAAAAGGTGAAAATATGAAATAGGACTTACGGTTTGTGAAGAAAATCAAAATATTTATCCTAATACTGAAAAAAATACAAGTCCTATCACTAAATAATTTTAACTGAATCCAGGTTCGAATCTTGATGACGTTCCAAGATGGAGGACGATGACGTCAGATGAAGTATTTACACAAATGTCCAGAATTTTACGTTGAACCACAATTTGTACTGTACTATTCCAATTTAGAATGAATTTCACTGAACGTCTTTGTCCTAAACCACTTGTGTAGTTCTCCAGGGAAAAATAAATTATTATTTAAAAAGTAGATGAACTCCTATAGCTGTCATCTATAACAAGACACATCTCGAACTCTACAGATGTAAAGAAAAATAAACTCTTTCCAGCACAAGAAAAATAATACCTTCTTCTCAAGGTATAAGAACGACTCTGACTATTTCACAGGGACCTAAGTGTTTTTCAATCGAACCAAAACGTCATTTCATGCACACGCACAAAGAACGCGTGGTTATTTCATCATCTAACAATCGGAGTATACGATGTAATCACATATGCTTAGAAAATGATCTTGACCGCAACCAATCGTTTACGCCGGTTGTTTATCCAGTCGGCAATCTAAAATAATGCTTACGCAAGCCGAGAGTCATATTTACGTTCTAAATAAACACGTTTCTTTCAAAAATATCAGATCCCGTGAACATAATCATCATCATAATAAAATATAATGATACAAAAATGAAATAAAAAGAATTCAAATTTTAACACAAGTAATTAAATTACATGGTCGTAACAACATATATATATATATATATATATATATATATATATATATATATATATATATATATATATATATTTGTATAGAGACAATAGGAATGGAACAGGTGGGGTGACGTCACGGTACAGGACATTGGCAACAGTGTCCGCCAGGCGTTCTATACAGTTATGCGTCTCGCTCCGCCAAGCATTCTGTCAAGTTCTATGTCCCTCCCAGCCAAGTGTTATAGCTTTTGTATATAGTATATTGGGTCTGTATAGGGACAATAGGAATGGAACATATACGGTGACGTCAAGGTACTGGACACTGGCAACAATGTTGCAAGTGGCTGACCTCATTCGGGCGGAACAGGGACAGCGGAAGAAAAAGTGATAACGCTTGGCGGGGCGGGAACGAACTTCCGCGCGGGACTGACAAACAAACACAATCATCGCCTGGCGGGGCAGGACATATCACTTCTTTATAGACATAGAGAAATCACACAGACATAACAAATGCACAAACAAACAAATACACAAATATGGCAAAAGAATAGCTATCTTTTCGAGGCAATGGAGTGGCCTTGAACAGGGTCTTTGGGTTTCTTCTATTTTCTGTCCTCCCTTCTTTTTTTCCTCCAATACCTTATCTTCTCCATAACATTCTTGTTCTTCTTTGTCTTCTCCTTTTTATCCTCCTCTTTCTCCTTCTCCTCTATCTTCCTCTTTTCATTTTCCTCTTCTTTTTCTATCTTCTCGTTCCATCTTCTCATCTGTTCTTTGTTCTCCTTATCCTCCTTCTCCTCCTTTTCTTGTCTAATCATCTCTCTAAGTCTTTCTTTTGCCTTCTTTAAATTATTAATTTCCATTTTGAGACGGTGGAGACTATACTCACTATACTCCATTCTCATTACAAATTCATCCGCCATCCCCAGGTCATCCACAGCCTCTTGCAATCGCATCATCCTATCCATGTTACTCGCCATTTTTGAATATTCAATGTTGAATGGCGCGAATGGCGAACGCAGCACTTTCGTTGTCTCAAACACGTACGTGAAGGAAAATATCCCCTCTTACCAACTACCCATATCACCTACCAAATAATTCATAGTGATGAGAGTGCTAACCGAAAATAAATTTTTATATTAAATAACACAATATTACGAAACTTTTGTGTTAAGTAATTAGGTTTTTGTTATTTAAAAAAACACAACAAACGTACGCGCACGCATACAAACACACAAATGGACAAACCAACAAACGTACGAGCACGCATACAAACACAAATACACACACCAACAAACGTACGAGCACGCATACAAACACACAAATACAAACACCAACAAACGTACGAGCTCCCATACAAACACACAAATACACAAACACAAACGTACGCGAACGCATATAAACACAAACAAACGTACGCGCACGCATACAAACGCAAACATGCACACAAACGTACGAGCACGCATACAAACACATACAAACATCAACAAACGTTCGAGCACGCATATAAACGCAAATACACATATAAACAAACGTACGCGCACGCATACAAATACACACAAACGTAGGCGCACGCATACAAGTACATAAATACAAACAAACGTACGAGCATGCATACAAATACACAGATGTACGCGCACGCATACAAACACAAATACACAAACGTAGCAGCACGCATACAAACAAACATACACACACACACACACACACACACACACACACAATGATATGATTGGCAATTTGATCAGTCTCTCTTTTCTAGAGATTTTTTTTGCCCTGAAAAGGGCTGGTTTTCTTTAACTTCAGATGCACCTGGTTAATGGTGACATCTCCCAGGCCGGGCACATAGATACAATGGCGGCTCCATTCCTGCTCGCAATTCACAGTTGTTCTTGGGAGCGCAGAGGGTGGTTGTGTGGCCTCATCATCCCAGTTTTCAGTTTGTGGAATAGTAAAGACTTCTCTCTGTCTTCTTCTTCTATGCCACACCCGTGGATGATAAGGTCTCCTTATTTCCTGCCTGCGCTGCGGGTCCCACTCTTGCAGCTGTCTGTCCAACTCCTCCACCCAGTTTTCCACCTGGGGGACAGCGGCTCTCGGTGGTTGTGGTGTTGGTAGTGGCGGTTGTGCCGGTAGTGGCTGTGGTGCTGGTAGTGGCTGCGGTGCTGGTAGTGGTTGTGGAGGTGTACTGACCATCGGGTTCACCTCACACACAGGTCTTATTATCAGGTGAGGCAGGATATCTGTCTTCTCTTCTTCTTTCTTCTTTTTCCTCTCCTCCTCCTCTTCTACCAGCTGGGCAGCTTCTACTATGGCCTCCATGACCAGGTCGTCTAATATGCGCCTGGCATACTCCAGGTGCATCTGAAGCTCAAGAAGTTTCGAAATTCTACTCATTCTTCTTAAGTTGACAGGTCAACGATGGGTAGCCAGACTGACGAACACTCCGCTTTATATGTCTGAGTGCGGACGTGAACGAAAACATCCCCTTACACCAAAAAAAAACCCCACGGAAACGCGCGGACCTAAAAGAAACACCTTTTACCTACAAGCACACTTTATGATCACTCATGCCTATAAAAACACACACTATCTGACAAGCTAGGGAAAAACAGTGCTTATAGACACATCTTAGAAAGTCAGGGAAATGAAGTGCTCATAGACACACTTCTGTTTTTTACCTTACAGACAAACATACAAAGACAGACAAATAGTTTGGCAATTGGACTAATATCTCATTTCTAGAGTGTTGGGGTAGCCCTGAAAAGGGCTGTTTTGTTGACGGGGTGATGGCAATCTTTGATTATCTAAGATTGCGTCCCCGTCTGGCTGCAGGCTTTCCCACAGGATAGGATCTGCATCTGCGGAAAGAGAAGGAGAACTCTTTGGTGTCCACACGGCAGTCCACAAAGCCTCTGGCTCCTGCTGCTGTTGTTGCTGCTTCTCTCTCTCTCTCTCTCTCTCTCTCTCTCTCTCTCTCTCTCTCTCTCTCTCTCTCTCTCTCTCTCTCTCTCTCTCTCTTTCTCTCTCTCTGCTTCTTCTGAAGTCTATACTTCTCGGTCCATTCTTCTTGTTCTTTCTTTCTTTGAAGACCTCTTCTAACAAGTCTTCGGCTACTTACAGCATCCTGATATTCTCTATCTTTTTTGGTTTGGGCATCAGCTTTTGCCTGACATCATGTAAATTCAAATAGGCTTCATTCAGCTTGGCTAGTCTTGAAGGCATCTTCATAGGTGAATGAGTCAACCATGGATGGTCAGATTGGAGACTGTCCCGCATTACATGGCTCAACCGCGGACGCGATAGAAAGCATCCCTGCTGGTTTTTTTTAGTGTCGGAACGCTAGGATAGTTGATTTCATGGTGATGGATAGAGAGAATTCAACGAGCATGTATAGTCACAAAATATCTTGTAAATCAAACGACAGACACATTTTTTTTCAAAACACATCATTTTTATTTAACCAACTAACATATAATTTCACACAAACAAACAACAACTAACAATAAAACAATTTTCAAATAAATTTTTGACAAGGTTGACAACGTTGTGAAGTCAAGTTAGACTTCCACTGAGGGAGGTCATTGGATCATTGATGTACACTACGTTTCCTAGCTAAAGACAAGAGATAGCCATAACGGTCACAAAACCATCGATCTACTTTGTCATCGTTTCTAAAAGATTCATAATCAAAATAAGTCACTAAATTTTCTAAGGGATATCCAAGACTGCGTTGATGAAGAAAATACACACAATATTGTCCACACACCATTGAATCTGTGCCTTATAATTTCACATGATTTAATCGTGTCGTCTGGGCATTTCTTCTCATAAAGTCGACGATGTCGTCTTCCAAAGGCGGTAATCCACACGAATCAAAATAGTTCACTGGTGTCTTTTCCGTCTAGTTTCCCATCGATATTTTAATCTCCGAATAAGTCAGTGAAGGAAGAAATGCTTACACTGGTCTTTACATCACTTTATCCCAATAACAATAACAATTCCTTGCCAAAATTCTGTCAAGATCTTCGCTCAGGAAATGCTTAGTTAACAATTCACACCTGATTTTTTTCTTTGAAAATTTCTGAAAAGTTATTCACATTACACACATACTTCTTACTCCTTTCTAAGAGAGCCTCGATGCATTTGATCTCCGAAGAAGTCAACAGAGGGAAGAAATGGTCACGCAAAGTCTTCATACCACTCCTTCAACACTATCTCTACTCCTAGAAGAACCCAAGCGTACTCCTGATACTTTTCAAACCTTTCTTCTTGACTCATATTACAACCTATCAAATATTCATTTGATATACATCCATTACTTGAATATTCGCCAATCATGCAATCTATAATTTTTCCTGCCAGGTGTTTAGCATACGACCTGATTAAAAGTTCTTCTTGTTCTGGCCATCTGGGCAACATGTTCTCTTCATCTTTCTCTCTTTGGATGGTTGGTTCTGTTTCCACCATATCCTTGCATTCCATTTCCAAAGTTTCTCCACCATTCAAAGAGGGATTACAGTCTTCCATAGCTTCTAATAGTCTAGAATTACTTCTCTCAAACTGTTGATTTATGTCGTATTATCAAATTCGGCGTACAAGATGACGTTCACCGTCTAGAGCTTCTGCAAACTGAAGTTCCACATGCATTTAACCAGATTTTATAGGGTGGAAATGTCCCTCGTCGCTGCCTTGGTCTGGAGTGAAATCAAAGGCCCACAAAGCGTAGCCTTCTGCATAATCCTTGTACGAAATGCCGTGACTGGGGTTGGTCCCTAACTGTCCGGTGGCTTTTTATTGGACAAGTACGATCTCAAGTAATTCTTTTCGGTAAAGTTAGGTTGGAAGAGCTTGGTACGCAAGGTCTTGCCATCGCGACTGACTTCGATCTCAGACATTCTGTAGTGCTTAAACCGAAAAGGATTTTGATCGTGGGATCCGTTGACGGCTGCATTGCTATCGATACCAACGATTAAACGCTTGGGAACTGATGATCTTCGATCTTGGATCGGAGTCTTGGAGCAATGGTGAAGGTTTTCACTTCCACGCGTCGTATCGGATACTTGGCGTTCGTTCTGCTCAAAATGTGTCTGATGTCTTTGCTCACTTCAGGTAACACTTCCACACGACGCACGTAGAGTCTGCCTTCTTGGATGATGGTTTTATACTCGTTGGCATAAGCCATCAAATGGAAAAAGGTACTGCTACGTATTCAGTCTCAGTCGGAACGGGGTGTTCAGCAAATACTTCTCCTGCAACCACATGTTCAAAGGCAAACGTTCCGACAGTTCTAAACTACGTCATTGCAGGATTTTCTTTCGACGGTCGTTAAAATCCATATTATGAGGATCGTCATCTGCTGTCAGGACTGTTTCGTTAAACTTGTTCTCGCCTGCTTTGTCAGGTATCCATACTACGCAAGCATCCAGATGAGTGTTCCTGGCCTCTTTTCCGTAAGTCAAGAGATTTTCCAGGTACGGTCGGTAAGGGTAAGTATCCATGCTGCTACTGACTAATTTGTTATTCAAGTACAAATCCACTTCGCAGAACACGGAATGCATGACATTGTTGACGGGAGCTACTCTAACATCGGCTTCCGGATTGCTGTCGTTCGTTTTGATCACTCTGACTTGACTTTCAATTACAAATAACTGCTATTCCGATCAATGTGATCATCGGGCTGTCCTTTGATTTCAAACTCGATGGGAGCTGAATCCGACAAACAGGAGACGGGATGAAATTCTACCCATTGGGATTCTTGCATTGTCATCATGGTGGGTGGGATGGCAAACAGATCCAGTTCCAACTTGGAACATTGGCAAGACTCGAGGTGCATCTTTTTCTCTTTTTCTCTGTGATTTAATAATCAAAAACATCTAAGTCTCTGACGGTTCTTCTTTTCTTGGTCTTTCTAGCTCTGAGAGTGTGAAGGCCCCTGGAGGGGTGTCTTCGTCGTCTCTTTCTGCCTTGACCTTGCTGTGGCGTCAGGGAAGAAGGAATTTCTGACTGGACAGCGTCCGGGGCATTTATAGGAGTTTCTCGTCGCCCCAAAATGTCTTTGCCCGTTTGAAACAAGACATTTTTGCCTGCTCTCAAGAAGGCTTCTTTGGGGTTTTGTTTGTCGATGATGACATTCTGGAGAAATTCTTTGCCTTGCGTCAAGGCGGCATCTTTCAAGGCGAACAATCCTTGTGTCACCATCGGTTTCAAAACGGAAGCCACCGAACGAAACGCCGATTCAACATATCTCCTAAACCATGTCTTCGCTGTCGAGCAACTCCTCGGTACACACAGGATACATATCTTACAAATCGTTAGAGAATCGTTTTCGAAAATGGAGTTTCACCCTTGTCTTTCCCTTTGGTGAATGTAATATTTTGTCCCAGATCTCCTTTTACAGTAATGTTGACAGTGTCGAAATACGACTTAATGACGGATAAATAGTGAGGATGTACAAATTCGCGGTGAACGTGATAGGTGTTTCCACCTTCCTCCTCAGCGGACATGACAGAATCCACTTTGAAACGAATGACACGCAGTAACGGTACGGAGGTGTGTCCCACCACGTTATACTCCACCACATCTGAGTATACAAAGATCAAATTTAATCCTTGGTTCAGTTCTACCGGGAATCTAAAATACGAGGCAAAAGACATGTTGTCGTAAATGGGTGGTACGGGTCAACCCTGGAGCATCTTGGTATCCCCACCCAAAATGTCAAACAATTCAGGACAAAATGTAATGGACACCACCTTGCTCTCCTTAAATTTCATCAGCAGGCGACGAGCCACTTTATGGTACTCGATTGTGACAGGTTTTTCCTCCAAGGCTTTGTGAAACACGACATTAATCCTGGCAGAAATCGTGTTCACCAGATGTTGACCACTAAAATAATAGCCTGCAGGAATGGTCAAGTGATAGGTGGTCTGTTTAGTTTGGGGGTTCTGTGTTTCTATACGATACTTTACATGTGTATTCCAGTAGTGTTGCACTTCTTCGTCATGAACTTCGACATCAAAAGTATTTTGATTTTCAGTGATGTGTTTGATTTGTGTAGGGTGAATCATTTCCACAAACGCCACTTCCAAACGGGCTTCGTGATCCAGTTGGATGGCCTGAGATAATTTGGCCGTGAAACAGCATAAAGTGTTTTTGGGAAAAACCTGCATCGAATTGTCATTGGATGAAGTTAAGTAAAATTGGTTATTCATAATTCCAGAGTTCTACTGTCCGAGAGGTCACTGGAAGTGAGAGGAGTGTCTAAAAGAGGATTGTTGTGGCTGTTGTTGGGGTGGTGACTGTTGGAAGGGTGACTGACGTTGGGCGCAAGACTTCCGTTGTTCCCGTTAGAAGAGTATTTCAGTGAAGGATTGGGAAGAAGATTGCTGATGCAACTGCTCAGTAAAATTGTCCACAATTGTTTGTCTCCTTGTTGCAAACTCAAATTGGCAATGACAGCACCGATGACACAATACACCACAAAGATTTGGCAAAAAAAGACGATTTGCGTTTTAGGCACACGTTCTCCACACTACATTCACAATTTTTACTTTTGTAGATCTTGCAGAGAAGAACTCGGGGAAGGAGTGGTCACTGCAGTAGTGGTTGAGGCTGTGTTGAAGGGCATGATAGTCACTTCTTTTTATAGTCAATGATTTGCAAAGCGTCGATCCAAGAATCAAAACTGATAGGATATCCTTTCCAATGTACTTTGACTTCTTTAACACGTCGTTTTCCCACTTTTCGGGTTCTTCGATCGAGAATGCCTTCGATATCGTACACTGCGTCTTCTTTTTTCGTCAGTCGTTGTAACTCGGGCAAGTAAAACGTTCCTTTTAACACTTCCCCGTTCATGTCTTCCAATTTATAGACGGCAGGATGACGGCCACGCACTCGTCCAGTGACACGAAACAATTCGGTGGTAGTCCAGTTGGGTGAGTAATCTTTGTCGAAAGTGCGTTTGGTTTTGCCAATGCCCACCCAGTCTCCCGGTGTCAACACTCCATCTTTCTTGGGGACACCCACAGGCGCTCCAAGACGGTAACTTCGTTGTCGGGAGTCACTTCTTGGGGGCCACATCAGATGCTCGGATGGTAAGATTGGTTGTACGCTTGGACTAGGTGCGGTAAGGCATCGATGTATTTGAGACTGTGTTGATGTGTAAAATATTTCCACATGCGTTCATTCAAGGTACGTTGAAAACGTTCCACGATGCTGGCTTTGGTTTCGGGATTCTTGGTGGTGAAAAGTGAATGTCTCGTCCTTTTAATTCTTTTTGGAAAGCTTAGTTCAGAAATTCGGTGCCTTTGTCGGATTGCCATCGAAGATGGTGACGACCACTTTGTTTCAACACCGGTTTTATGGCTCGCACTAACTCAGTGCTCAATTTGGAAGTCAATGGCACAACCCAGGCCAATTTGGAAAAGACGTCGATGACACAAAACAAATATTTGTAGCCACGATTGTAGGTGGCCAAATGAGAGACATGGGCTAAATTGGCTTACCATTGATGATCGATGCCCTCCACTCGTATGCGACTTCTGGAAAATTTTCGTCGAATGCGTTTGTGTAAGGTGTACGTGGCTTGTTCTTGTAACCATCGTTGCACTTGAGGTAAACGGATACTTTCAGTAGGATTTTGGCAGCACGATACATTTTCTGAACTCATCCGTAACCTGCAGGATGGGCTGGATCGTAGAAATTGCTGATTAACACATTTTCCATTTTTAAATAAGTCACCCACTCTTCACTGATGCTACTCTAGATAGGGTGAGGGGGTGGTTTGGAAACGGCTTTACGTGTCCGATGTGCCACGGGAGTAGAAGTCGAAGGCAGTGGTGGTGATAGTGGTGGCGGTAATGGGATGACTTTGGTCTTCCTCTCTTTTTTCATTTCTGGTTTCCTTCTTTCTTCCTGACTTCTGTTGGAGGAGGAGTGGACATCATCTATATAACCAAAACTTTAAGTTCTCCTCGTTGGGGTGTGGGGGAAGGGGTCAACAAGAACGCTGCAATCTTACTAGGGAGGGGAGCTGTTGAATGTATTTGAAAGACTTCTCGTACCTCTTCTTCCTCATGAATCCATGGCGCTTCGTCTGTCTTGGTCACTGGGGGTGGTGGTGGTGGTGGTGGTTGTGGTGGTGGACTTTTCATCAGGCTCTTAAAATCTTTTAGAGTCGGTGGAGCTGTTTTGTCTAAAGCTTTCTGGTGAAAGTGTCGAAGTCGTTGCAACAGCTGACCGTTCCGTTACTAATCACTGCGAACCATCAACGATTGCAATTCGTGTTGTAACTGGGACATTTCGGTCAAATGAGGATTGGGAAGTAAAGGCGGATCTGTTGTTCTTGCCAACGATGGAATTCCATTCATTGTTTGTAAGGCACTAACTTTCGTCCTTCTATCAGATTCCAAAAGTCACGTTTGAGATCTTTTGACCTAGAGGTCCCTTTTATCTTCTGGATTCATTTTATCTTTGAGCCATTTGTGCATCAGTAGCTCCCACGAGTGATGTAATCGCTGGTACTAATGTGGCTTTGAGTATGGGTGCTAACAACAGGTTCACAAATCCTCCGCGTTGTACCAACATTTTTTTCTTTTGACGGATGGGTATTTTCTTCCGGACCATTTGGCGAAGAACGTGTCGATGTTTGGCTAAGCATTCTTTCTGATGTTAAGAAAAAGGTATCGTTCCTTTCAAGACATTCAGACAACATTCGCACACGGTATCGATGACGTCTTTGGAAGAAGTTTGAATCATTTGTTTTCGCATAGGTGGAGGAGCTTTGGACAGGACGGA
>JAECUM010041944.1:0-35177 GCA_016617855.1 Megalonaias nervosa
AACCAACGCGGAAGACGTCTAAGAGCACCAAACGTTCCACAGCCGGGCCGTCTAAGATTATCAGGCCCAGTATACGGTCGCGGTCTAAGATTACCAGGAACCCCATATTCATGGTACGGAAAAGATCTAAGACTGCCCCGGTAACTTCGTCATCGAATTCGATGATTTTCCCTATGTCCAATTTTGATTTACTTAATGCTGCTAAGCAACTTAATATAAAAAAACTTTAGAGGAGTTTTTTATGCGTGATCAATTACCTACCGTTGTAATGCGACATGAAACTGGTATTATTAATCTCGATAAAAACTCTGGTTCAGGCACTCATTGGGTGGCGTATGCAATTGATCTACGTGAAATTATTTATTTTGATTCATATGGGTTGGCACCACCAAAAGAATTTTTAAAATATATAAATACTGCTATGCAAAGTAAGAATTCGATGCGTTCTAAAATTTGGTATTCAACATTACCAACACAAAAAATAACGGATCCACCGATATGTGGTCGAGAAGTACTCGCTGTACTTGATGCTGTATCAAAATCAACAACGCCACCTCATAAAGTCGTGCATGAATATGCCACGTTGTCACACTTAAACAGATATCAGTAAATATAATGGTAGATATTTATGGAAGATCTTCTCGCAAAGCTCAGCAGCAAGTCGATTTATCTGAATATGCAACTCTTGATCAGCTCAGAAATGAAATCGATGATTTATTAAATATCACAAGTGTGGATCAAAATGAAGTCGTTGTTTTTCAGGATAAACAAGGACGATTAAAAACGAGTAATATACAACTGTTAGATGTTCTTATACGAATTCCCACCGCGGTTATTAATAATATCGTTATTTTTTCTGATCAAGGTAAAATACAAGATTCCGGTAAGTCAGTTAACGATTTTATTAAGCGAGCTGGTGATTCATTCACCGGTAACATTATGAACCAAAATTAAATTATAGACCTTGGAAACCCAGCCGCAGATACAGATGCAGCAACAAAAAAATACGTCGATGATCAAGAATCTAAGTACGTATTAGTCATCGGTGGTATAATGCGTGCATTTCTCAATATGAATAATAATGGTATTAGTAATCTTAGAACACCAGAATCAGATTTCGACGCTGCAACGAAGAAATATGTAGACGATAAGGAAATCCCTATGACAACTTCGTTAGCTACAATCAATAATGAAATGACTACACTCAATACTAATTTTACTAATCACATACAAACTTTCTTAAATTTTCGTAGAAACATAAACAGATCTATTAATGATTTTTTTGGAACTCCACCAACTGTTGATATCAAACTCTCCGACATTAACATGAAACTCAACGATATTGTCAGTGGAATACCTAGTATTGTTCAAAAAACTAATCTGATTAAAATTCCACACGGACAAATTAAAAATATCGTGTACACAGTAGCATCAGGATCATCAACGTGGACACCGCGCGATAACACTCTCGAACATACAGCAGAAGTAACTGAGTTATACAGGCTATCTGTGTACGGTTTGGAAATCACTGCGGCCACTTCATCATCACCGAATGTATATCATAATCCTCTGCTGGTGATGCTAACCAAGGACATCAAAGAAACGTTTACGTTAACATCAACGGAAATGCCCCCGAGACGTTACTGGTGGTGCCTGGAATTCGTAGCTGAAACTGTTTAATTACTTAATTAAATGACGTTGTCATTGTATAATGAATCGAGTGACTGAGTCACTTATCGACGTTCAACGTCACAGATACGCTCAAATATGTGAGTGTCAAACCAAACTAAAAAATATCATCGACGATTATACAGTAAAAGTAAAAAAATATCGCAGACGTATGGTTGTTATTGATATAATTGTTTACTCAGTTTCCGCTGTTATTGCCGGAACCGGATTATTATCATCAACAATAACAATGACAGCACCTGCAGTTGTAACAATTGTCGTTTCAACTTCAACGATTATCGCAGGTATTCTTAATATTATCGCTAAGAAGATATCTACGTGTACAAATGATAAATTACACGAGTATATAATAAAACTACACACAGCAACAACATCTTATTCTAAACTATCATCGTATATTTCTGAGTACCTCAGCGATGGTAAAATATCTGATGAGGAGTTCGCAACGATAATGAAAACCTACGATGAAGCATTTAGAATGGAACGCAACGCCTTCTCTAGCGATTCTAGTGATAAAGTAACTTGCGATAAAAATGAAGGTTGAATTCCCGAGAGTGCGTTCTATTAAAATAATAATTAAATAACAGAGTATTTTAAATAATGTTGGCGTTAGAACTATTACAACAGATCGTCACTAATACAACGCATACAAAAACTACTATGATATCATTAAGTTCGACCAATCCTGAATTTAGCGTTAACTTTCCAACTGCAATTCCAGCAAGTGAAATAGCATTAGCACAATTACGAGTTTATAATAGCTGGCCAAATATCAGGTCAAAATAGTTTGGTGGACTACCAGCAAACAATTCACTTGTATTTGCAAATAAGAATAAACCTGATGGAACTCCTGATTGGCAAGTTGTTGGAATTTCAACGGGCAGTTATCAAATAGAACAGATTAATGATGAGTTCCAACGCAGAATTAAATCTATTACAGGAAAAGAATCCAAAATAGCAATCACTGTTTACGAACCAACATTATCAGCGGCGATTGAAATAAATTCCCCTGATTATGTTGTAGATATTTATCAAAGTCCCATCAGATCTATGTTAGGATGGCCTGATATTAAGCAAAAGTCAAATGGAATTCCAGAACCGACCATTGAGGAATTAAAAACAACAGAAATTTTTTTTTTTAATTAAACCTGATTATTTGAGTAAACCTCCATGGACATTAATCCAAGGTGATAAAATAACAGGTAGAGGATTAACTGTTGTCAAGGATGGTGTTGAATTCATTGACAGAAAATTTTTTCAAGAATTTCCAGATTCTCTAAAGGTTGAATTTGAAAAAATATTAAACGAATTAAAAAAATTATTTATTACATTATCATATGAATATTCCAGCGAAACATTTGAGAATACCATCAATATAATAAAACATTTAAAAATGGTTATTGCTGATTTAGTAAATGTTGATATCGCTGTTAGGAAAACTCTTTTTGACACATTAAAACATAGTACTAAAATATTAAGTTTATTTATTAGTACATATCCATCAGATCCACCACAAGCGTTTAAAATAACAGAATTTAAAACAACTGCATTTGAAAAACAACTCAAAGATGTCATTGATGAATATTTCCCTAAAATACTTACGGCGTGGAAAAAAACAGTCCCGCCATAGGTTATGCTTAAACACAATAATGATCCATACGGTGGAGGCCGTCACATCTCGCCTGGTATTGTTAATATAACATCAACGATCGCAGTCAATCTATTATGTGATGTAATTGATGGCAGCTATCAAGTAGATCTTTCAAAAAGTAGCGCTGCTGAGCAAGGTTATATATTATATTCATTTAGTCCTCAAGCGCCACCCGGGTGGTTAATTGTATCTGAACCAATTAACCCCGTTTATCTACGTGTACATAATCCGTTATTATCAAGGATACATTTCAAACTTACAGACCAAATAGGATTTTGGATTTGCAGAATGAAATTTTAAGTATTAATCTGTATGTGAGATCATAGAGCGTTATATCGCAAAACAAAAACAAAATATCCAAATCTAACTCGGATCAGAATAAAAAATTTTTACTGGGGTAAATCGTAATTATCAGAATAAAATAAGTAAATAACCTGTATATTTTTACCAGGGATTTTGTTTAGCCATTATCACATTAACTCCACCTTCACTTTCATTTTCACAATGCTCTCTTAACTGTCTTATACGAAGGTTCACAATCTTTTTCTGTTCGTATTCATGAGATAATTCTAACTTAATTTTGTCAATAGCGTTTGAGAGAGGTACAAACAGTTTTACCTGATTATCTGTAACTGTTGCCAGCGACTGTAACATTGCCTGCTGGATAAACTTCATGAATTTATAATCACATGGTAAAGTGTATCTGTTCTCTAATTTCCGTTGTTCTAATGATTCAAAGTCAGACAGAATTTTTTCAGGATTAAGATTATCAGATATATTTACACCGTTATGCTGTAATATTTTAATCGCAGAAATAATAACATTAATATTTTCAGAATTCATTATATTATTACTGTTTGTTTAATATAAAAATAAAATCAGAATAAAATAAAAATAATAGTCCCTAAGGACTGTTTCAAGATGATTATATACATATGATTATGATTATATCTTAATTAAGGACAGCACAAAACACAGAATCTTAATTACAGTAGCGTATTTACAGCAAGCATATTTACAGCACAGTTTAACCCCATGTGAAACCCCTAGGTTGCCAAAGGTCATCCTAGTAGGCTCAGAGGTTATACATAAACTTATCTTATGGACGCAGACGCATAAACACCCCCGCAGCGAATTCCTAATCGAAACGAAATACTAGAAATTCAGAGGGCTGTCTAGGCATTATGATTTTATGTAACTCCTTAAATCAAGCAAGCATACTTACAGTAACAGTATTTACAGTAACGTATTAACATATTTACAGTAACGTATTAACATATTTACAGTAACAGTATTTACAGTAACGTATTAACATATTTACAGTAACGTATTAACATATTTACAGTAACAGTATTTACAGTAACGTATTAACATATTTACAGTAACGTATTTACATATAGTTATAGGGACAGCACAGTTACATATAAACTTAATTCTAAGAACTTATCCTAGGACAACATACAAACTTATCTTAAAGACAATACTACGGGCTTTCTCTACGTTCAATAGAAATTTTTGCACACTCCCCCATCATAATCACCCAGGGAGTGCAAAATTGCACCCACCAAGTGACATGGTGGGAGAGTGTACAAATTTTCTATTGAAACAATAGACAGGCTGGCTGCGCCCCAATAAATAATAAATTTTGGCATAATATCGCCTTTCGCCCGACAGTATGCCGGTCACGAGAATCGAACCACGGACCTCAAGCACGAAAATCCAGCGCGTTAGCAATCGGCCACCGGACTTCAGTATGTATATATAATGAAAATATTATTATATAGTTAGCGCGTAAGTATACAGAATAAAATCAGAATTTATTGTAAATGTATTGTGGATTTCTTAATAAAATCAGAATTTATTTTCAGTTTTCAAATGCTTGAAACTGCATTACACAAAACCCACAGCTAAAAGTCTGTATTAATCAGACGTTGCCAAGGATACTAAAATAATCGATAAGTTGGACGAACACGCAATGCCATTCATTTCTAAAAATAACCTCATGTCACTTCACTGCTGAGATATATATTAGCCGATATAACACAGATAATATGTGACTCAGGTTAGCTTGTTCTTTTTTTTTGTAATAGTAAAATTAGCTACAATGGGCTTCTTGGAAACATTAGTGTCCTATGGGACATTTCAACTATATATAATCTCTATTAAATACATGTATTTAAGACAAATGGATTTTGCTGTTTCTTGATTACAACAAAATCCTGGAGGAAAATTTGCGTGCTGACTGTACACACAATTACATATCATTTTTATGAACGATATTTATGAAAAAGGAAGATATATCGATACTTACTTACAGGGTTGGACTCTTCAGCCACTTGATAAGGTGCAAAAGCAATGTGGGTTCTGACCAAAACTCACAATATCATTAGTACAAAAAGTACGACAACTGCAAAATTCACTAAGTTATTCTTGACTGAGTTGTCTCGCTTAATCATCTGATACCATAGGAATATTACATCATGAAAAAAAAATCTACATAAAACATGAAACTAAACAAACTATGAAAGCAAAATGAGACGATACTGGTTCATGAAAAAGGTTCTGGTAGACTAACATACTGGAATCTGATTTTTTGTAGAAATCTTTTGGAAAATGCAGATCTCCTGATATTATCTGACACGTATTTTACTGAACGTGATGCTATGTTAAAGTATTTACCAGCAGAAGTAATTGATTTAAACACAATTTCTTCGCCATCTGTATTTATAGATTTAACAGCTCTCTGTCTGAATATTTTACACCTTCCTGTATTTCCACGTGCAGAATTATCACTCTGTGTAATAGCTTGCAGGTTATCAAGCGAGTTATCGAGTTTATCACCACTGATGTGATCTATTACAAGTCCATCTTTAATGACCCAAAATAACACTCGAACACGAACCTATTTGATAAATAATTTTTATTTCCATTGGTAGTAAATCTAAGATAACCAGTATTAATAACATTACCGACTGGTTTCTTTAATCTACAGTTCCTAATTACACCATCACGAGATGCTTCATAATTGGTGATGATTGGATGCTTTACAAATTCATTTTGCTCCATTTATATACTAATATTATTTGTTTAAATCATTATTTTGAAAATCTAGCGAGATAATCTTCCTCGGTTCTCATAGGAGATTCAGAAGATGTATTTTTTTTTTATCGTAATATCGTTTCAGCTTTCTGTATTTTTTACCACCACATTGCGCACACAGTTGAGTTTTTCCTCTGACTCCAACACCACACCGCACACACGGTTTTGGTCCTAAACTACCTTGTCTAACGCATTGCATGTGAAAGCCGCAGAATTCGTTTACGCATGCTTTGTTACAAGGAGAAGTATATCCGATCATAAGCCAATGGCATCGATTCTTTGTTTGAATCATATACAAAAGATTAAAATTCAATTAAATATATATTTGTCCTAATTATAATAATGCAGGAATTATCCGCGATTGAACCTTATGGAGCTAGATTTGATCTTGACAGACTGCCGAAATATAAATTTAGTTTTTCGATGCAAAATCTAGCTTTAAAGAATAAAGATATAACAAAACGTATCCGTGAAGCCAAAAAGGAATTTCGCGACGATGGTGTGGCTCATGTGTGGTTGACATTCAGAATTGAAAATACTGTTAATGTGATGAATGACAAACGAGGAAGAGAGATTATTGACTACCTTGTTCAGAAATATTTTATTTTAATAAAATTTATTGTAAAGACAGACGATGACACTTGGATTATTCGTGACAAACGTGATTCTGTCCATAAGTCAGGAAATAATATTGTTCTTAGTAAAAATTACAGACCAGGAATACTTACTGGTATTGACAAACCATATTACGAACGAGCATACCCTGTGACTGCGGTTGTATACGCGGTATATCCGTTAAATAATAAACCTGACGTTGGGGATCTCAAACCTATGAAATTGTCAAGAATAAATTGCGTAGCTGAACGGGTTACAGAACACTTCACAAACGCGATACGCGGAAACGGTTTAACGGATTTACGACGCAAAAAAATAAACACCTGGACAGAAACAGTTAAAGATACCGGAGCGTCCATCAGCGACGTTGCTGAGCTGGGAAAGAAATTAAAATTCCCAATAACAGTGAAGACGTTAACCGGAGAGATTTTGTACAAACCAAAATATAAATCAAGAGGAGCTTCGATAGATATTATTGATCATAACGCACATGCATGGACTGTGGCAGTAACAATATTTCCACGAGATAGAACGGTTAAATTTTATAATGGTCATGTATTCGATGCTATCAGAAATATCAGTAAAATTGACCCTGTATCTGTGTGGCTGTTTCAGAGTTCGGAATATGATTATCATGATCAATTTGTACGGTCTAATGGTGATATTTATCGTACAGAAACTCTCCAAGAAGAAATAAAAAATCTTGCATTAGAATATACCTCTGATGATATTAAGGTTGAACAATTACTTAATAACTGTTTTACCGTTCCATCAATTGCTGCTCACTACGCTCAGGAGAAAAATTCATGGAAACCGACACGATTGGAATTTCTTGAACATGTCCAACACAGTTGTGTGGAATACGGACACGGTGGATTGTGGAACACTAAATACGATTATAATGACGTTATCTCAGTTGATATGGTAGCGTGTTATCCTGGAAGTTTTCTTGGATACGGAGAATGTTCTGAATACTTTAAGAGATTTGGTCATCCGACACACGAGATGACCAGAGTAGCGATAAACGGACCTTTACCTTTTGACTTAACCGGATTTGCTTGTATAGAGTCGTTCGAGTTTTACAGGGATCTCCATCCGATTGTTTATGCGTGGTTTGGAAGACATTTTTCAGAGCGACGTTGGGCTCCAATAGTACTAATAAAGTACATGCTTGATGCTGGAATTTTAATGTCGTTGAACGTAAGTGAAGCAATTATATCATACCGCGTGCAGAAACAAGTTTGGTTGCCAGAACCGGATGTATTTAATGATGCTAGAAGATATTTTCCTAATCCTGAAGATGATATTGTTAAAATTACTAATAGTATACGTGAATGCAGGAGAGAAAGTGATGAGAAATTTGCAAAAGATCTCGGCAGAAAAATAATCGGTAAATTTACGCAAGGAGGATCATATGATCATAAACGAGCGTGTACAAGATTAATCATGGACGATGCTGAACTCGATTTTATAATTGCTGATACAACGGAGAAAAACACATTTATAAGTCGAAGTAATGCTTATTGATCAGACGGAACTAAATTAGGTACAATTGTGAGCTATACTGATGGCGAGTCACCGCAGTTTATTCATTTAAGATCTTCGATGCTAGCGTACGTTTCGATAAATTTATTAACAATGATAAACAGATTTCCTCGTTGTGCAGTCAGAGTCGCGACAGATTCATTTTATATAAATAAAAAATATGCGGATTCGTTAAAACAATTGCGTATTAACGATCATGCATCATAGGGCGAATGGAGAATAAAACGTGAGGATATAATTAGTTATTCTGAATCTGCCGTCGTTGAAATTGCGAAAACATATTACAAGAATAATCAAATGCCAAGGATGTCATCGGCACCATCTGTATGTGATCCTGTAGCTAGACATAAAACCGTTTATCTTAATGGGTGTGGTGGTTCAGGTAAAACAACACGCGCGATTGAATTATTTAGTAATTGTTCTGATATGATTGTTTTGACACCGACACATAAACTCGCCAGGGAAATAAAAGAACGAGGAGTAAAATCGTGTACATATCATAGTTTCTTTAGATGGTGCGGAGACGCATGGACTCCATCGCGGATGGGTGAGAAATACATTCCTAAAATTATTATCTGGGACGAGATATGCACGGTGTCGCTAGAGGTATTAAAAATATTTCTTGATTGGCTGTTATTGAAGAATACTGCTGTGATAATGTGTGGCGATCATGGTCAACCACCACCTTTCATTGGATCGTCTCCACATGAGTGGCTGAAAACATTTGTAGATTATTACGAAGAAATAACTGATGACCATAGAGCTATTGATAAATCACTAAAAGAGTTTAAAAAGTTAATAAGACTACAGCCAGATAAAATACAGTGTGAAATAATGCGTAAAGTAATTCCAGAAACATCTATGAATAAGTTTTGGACTTTATGGAGACCTGCTGATTTGATAGTTGCAAGTAGAAAAATAGTTCGCGATACACTTCAACAACAGTTATTTACGTTACATAAAGAAAAATTTTCAAATCTACCTGTACCTTTGTGTTATCGCCCAGCAGATACTCGACGACAGAATGTTGATGTTGAGATTCCTGGTGGTGGAATACAAAATCTTGTGTTAAATGATATTGTTTTAGTTGTTGTTGATGTTGTTGAGAGCGCGTTAAGTATGGATAAATCTCCATGGACGTTAGGATACGCTATAACGATTCACTCGTCACAGGGATTAACTATTACCGATACAAATATTTGGATTGTCGATGATCGTATTGAGTGGTCAAATTTAGTTTATCTTGCGGTGTCTCGAGTCAGAAGAATATCTGAACTGGGCCGGGTTATCATGGATTGCGTAATAACCAAAGAAATTCTGACAACTTTGTCGATATCAATAAAAAAATTAGCGAGTTATAAGCAATGTGACAAAAAAAGGTAATCGCGAGTTTAGTATTGATGCTGAATTTATTATAACACTAAAAGCACAACAGAATAATCATTGTGCAAGTTGTAACTGTAATATGCTGTGGCAGTACTCGACTAATAATCCAAGACAATTCACCGTTGATAGAATTAATAGTAGTCTTGGTCACACACGCAAAAATGTGATGCTGACCTGTCTTGAATGTAATCGACGTCGGGGCGCTGGACACTGTGTAAGTTTATAAAAGTGAACGTGGTGGTAATTGTGTATCTATAGGAATTATTTGTAATTGTTCGCGTACAAATCCACGCTGAGGAGCAGTTGAATCTAATCTGTAGATTGCGGGTCTACCTGTAGACCTTACAACGCTAGAAATTTTGTGTGTGGTCACACTCCAGATAGGATCAGTTGCTCTTTTTCTACCTCCTTCAAGTTCACCAGGTTCATATAAATATCTTACGGTAACATTACCTAGTACTGGTTGAGAGGAAGATTTACGTTGTATTGGTATATATTTTTTTGTGATCGCATTAGAAGGTTTCATAGAAGTTGAACGAGTCACTTCGTTGTTCAACGCAGCTATCACACTCGGTAACCTTGCAACCCATTCACGAGGTCTCTCCATGGACTTGAAGTCAGCAGATATTTCCCTCGCATATTGATATCCAAATAACCGCTCAGCAAGCTTTCGATTAAATCGTTCAACGATTGCCTGATCACGATGAATTTCTGTGTGTTCTCGTCTGATTTTAACGTTATGTCGCTTCATCAACGATGATACTGAACCAAGAAATTCTTTGCCAGGATCAGCCTGTAGCAGTTGTGGCCATCGCAAGGGTCCTCGTTGATAAATGCGTTCAAACGCAGATGCAACTTCAGTCGCTGTTTTAGTTGATAATGGTTCTGCTTCTTTATATCTACTCTCAACGTCAACGACGGTTAATGCGTATCTGTATGTGTATTGACGTCTACCAATTTTAATAGTATCGTGTGGTAAAAACAAAATATCTGCTTGATGAACTTCATTAGGGGTACTAACATCTAAATGTGCATCCTGAATTTTTTTAGGTGGTGGTAGATAGATTTGCCATATTGCCTGTCGTGCTAACCACGCTGCAGCGACATCACGTGAAACTTTTGCTGCTTCAGCAAGTTTACTAATCGCTGCTTTACCTCTCCAGTATCCTCTTGGGCTATAATAAACAGATTCCATTATTATGATAATAATCAGTTGATTAATTACCAGCCCCTAACATCATTTTACCTTTCATACCAGCTTTTACCAGAAAAGCAGCTAATCTTTCTCGAGTGATTTATCTTTTACATTATTTATGGCATGAATTAATTTTATATCGGCGAGATGTCGTTGTTGTAAGTCTTTACTTTTATACGCGACATCGTGAATGTGACACGCTTGATCAATTGCGTTTATTGGATACTCTCCAGGTTTTGGTTGGTCTTGGTTATCGAGTCGGATATCGAGACGAGTTCCAGGACCACAATAATTATATCCGGGTAAATGTTTCTCACCAGGATACTTTGCCCATGGAGCTCCTGGTAATTTACCTAAAGAAGCAGCGATATCTCCACCTGTCTTTAATGAAATATTTTTTTTTTTTTTTTTTGTACCACATTTCACACACCTGCCTGTGAGTGCGCGCCTGTTATTTTTTGTTATTATTGTCGTTAATCCAGTGGTGGACGTATGTGCTCTACATCGAACACAATATAAATCCATATTATTATTATATGGATATAATTGACTTTTCAGCGACACGAAAACAAGAGCCAGTCAAACATCATCCAGCGCTACCAAATTCTATCAGAGCAATTATACTTGGCCCATCTGGGTCTGGTAAAACGCAATTATTACTTAATCTGATAATGCGATGGCTCAAGTGGGATAAATTATATTTAGTAGCACCATCTGTAGATCATCAACGATGTTACGAAGTACTTAAAGATTTTAATGAAAATGCAAAGTCGCTGATGTGTCCTGATAATGATGCTATTGATTTTATTACCGATATCGATGAAGCTCCATCTATAGATGATCTTGATGGATGTATCAATAATCTCGTAGTATACGATGATGTAATGCTGGATAAACAATCCAATCCAGCTCGGATATTTTCGCGAGGCCGTCAAAAAAATACAGACGTTATTTATTTAACTCAGAAATACACACAAATTCCTAAAGTAATCAGAGATAATTGCAATATCTTAATTGTGTTTAATGGAGTAGATAATTATACCTTACAAAATATTTATTATGCTTGGTGTTCAGGGGATATGGATATGATTAAATTTAGAAACTTCTTTTCAAAAGCACAAGCTGTTCCGTTCGGATTTATAACAATAAATTTACATGACCCAAGATCTAGATATCGTATAGGTCTGGATAAAATCTTTGGTTAATTTACAGCAGCAGAGAGGGTGAACGACCAACGTTGAGTGATCAACACGTAAAATAAACACACCATAAAAAAACCCAAAGAGTCAGAGATAATGTAACGAGATAATCTAACCCTAAGAAATCTCACGGTCAGTTAGAGGTTGTGGTTTAACGTTACTGACCTTAAGATTTCCTTTTCGTAGGAAGGCTTTTCTTTTCATAAATAATGTCTCAAGCAAAATGGTCTGTTCACCCTCTCTGCTGCCTCATCACATCTATTGCTTGAAAAAAATAGACTTGACCATGTAAATATGGGGATCGTGTGACTATAAAAACAACCGTTTGATTCCTGGCGACAATCAGGTTAGAAATTATAAATTGATGAATCGAATGACTAAATTTTGTACAATTTTTTATATCCTTGTTGAATTTGTTTTACAGGAGGTTTTTGTTTTTGTTTTTTTGGTGGGGTGGGATGGAAAAAAGAATACCGTATGAAGAATGGATGTTTAAGACAAAGAAGTTATGATCTATATTGTGATCTTTTTCTGGCCACAAAATTCAGCATACCTTAAATTTTCAATTTTATTAACAATGGTGAGCCCATTTTATTTTGTAAGTTATTCTTCATTTAATTCCCGCGTATGAAAGAATACCAAGGAATATCCCCAACCATGCATGACGACGCTTAGCGCTTACGTATGTTTAAGTTACGTATTTACGTACCAATACACCTTGTCATTGTTTGCGATAATATCCATTAGGAAAATCAAATGATTTAAAAACCAATAAACGCTGAATTAATTCCCTTTTCAAATGTTTCATTAAATATATAAGCGTGTGTGTGTGTGTGTGTGTGTGTGTGTGTGTGTGTGTGTGTGTGTGTGTGTGTGTGTGTGTGTGTGATTTGGAATTTTAACGTAGCTTTAAAAAAAAATTCGGTCAGATCGCTATGATGTCTGCAGTGTGACAGTTTATAGTGATGTCTAGCACTGGGGCATCATGCCGCAGACATGTAGCATCATGTCCCACCCAGTCACATTATCCTGACACCAGGCCGACCAGTCCTTGCTCTAACATCTTAATGCTGAGCGATAAGAGAGGCAGCTGTTGGTACCATTTTCATAAGTCTTTGGTTTGACTCGACCGGGGTTTGAACCAACGACCTCCAGCACCCGAGGCGGACTCTCGAACCACTAAGCCACCGGAGTGGTCAATTAAATACATAAAACTCCAAGTTTGTCTGAATGCCAGCTTAAATATTAAAGAGTATTTCTCGTACGCGGATTGATGACGGCGATTGGTGACACCGATTGATGACGGCGAATTATGACGGCGATTGATGAGAGCGAGAATAAAATTACTGATAGGGCTACGGAAATGTTACCTCTTGAGCTTTCACCGTGGCTGCAGGGATTGTATCTGACAGTAATGATTTAACTGCGTCCTCTGCGGAGGTATCAGCCTTCACCTCAGCTATAGAATTGCTTGCTTCTACCTTTTGGAGAAAAATTGCAAGAATAAGTGGGTGAGGGGTTTATTAAAGTAAACTTTGTAATTGACTTAAAATAAAGATATAAAGAAAGCAACAAGAAAGACGAAGGAAAGAAAGATAGAAACAAACATAATTACATTGATTAAGAAGATACTCACCCTCTTAAACTCCCATCTCCCCAAAAAAGAACGGCAATCGGCAACGTGTTAATTTGTGTTTGCGAAACATTTATGTCCCCGAAGTATTTTTTTTTTTTTTTTTTTTTTTTTTTTTTTGTGTAATTATTCGGCGCTTTGTGAATCCTGACTACCAACAAAAAATTGTGTGAAGTAGGTGAATGTTTATAGTAGTTTTATATGGAACAAAAGTGCAATAATGTGGACACTGTATTTCACTAGAAAACTGTGAAAACTACGGCAAAAGCACTAAATTTAAAAAGTCAAAAAAAAAAAAAGAGATAGGTTGAACCAACACTGTCGCAGATACGAGTAACAACCAAATTTCATTTTCATCGGTGATGCGTGCGCGGAGTAATTGTACTTAGAAGGTATTGAACACAATGTGCGACTCCAAAAAGGCGTAAAAAAGGCTCAAACGCCATGACAATATAAGTGAATCATATACATATGCAAATTCAACGCTTGCTAAAAGTTTCATTTGACTACGTCAATCTGTTCTATATAATTGTATTAAAACGAATTTGGTGAAGTATGAATGTGTGGCTGGGCAAAAACAAACAAATGTGCCGCATTTCGTTATGAAAGCTGGGACAGAAAAAGGCATTGGATGTAATCTCCAATTAGTATTTCCTAGTCTAAGCATGAAATAGATTTTTGTAATAACTTATACACGTATGCGTCTTGACATAATAATTAAAGTAAAATAGAACTACAATAGACGTTGGAAAAGCAGGGTAACCATACAGACTTGGAAAGCAGTCGTCCCTTTTTTCCACAGTAAAGTGAGAAATTCGGCCTTGCAATGAACATCTATAAGGAAATCGGTAAATAATGCACAAAATGTCAAGGTACCGTTCATTCTTGTGGTACATCCTTAATTAACCATTATTTTGCAAACTGTTCAACTACCGGAGATATTTTGTAACAAAAAGGAGTATTGAAGGCAGATGTGTGCAGAAATGGTAAGTGTGGCAATGTATTTTCAGTCATTTAACAAAATTCCGCATTTGAGGGTTAGTCGTCCGTATATCCACCACTATGATGTAAACTACATATGATGCGGAAAATTCCATTCATGTGGTCAACCTGGAAACGTTAAACCTAAAAACTCGGATTCTTTAGCGTCACAGTCACATGGTTTGTACAAGAAAACTTTAGCAAAATGGCATTATAAAAAACGATTATGACATTCAAACTCTGTACAGCACCTGCTAATATATTGGAACTGTACCGAGTTGTGAGGAGTCAAATCTAAGTAGTCGCTAGAGCTCATGTCTGAAATCATAAGTCATGGGATGGAATCCATATTATTGTAATAGTGTGAATGCAACACATAACTGAGTGAATCTATAAATGAGTGAATCTTGCTGCGGTCAGTGTGACACAAAAATAAATTGACTAATGGCTAGATACCGTAATAAATCACGAAACTGCAAGGGTTTATCACTTCTGGTTTGGCGCATGATTGATTTTTAATTGGGATAACGGTCAAACAGATGAAGAGGCAAGGTGAATGTGGGTTTAAGTAGAAGAAAAACGACAAAGTGACCAATCCAGAGACATCGTGTGCCATTTGAAGTAAATGTCATGCAGTGAAATTTTCCAGGAAGCAGATTATGTAAGAGGGGCGGAATAAAGAATTATTATAACATCGACTGGAGTATTTTAATTTTTGGGCGGTTAGATAAATTTAATCCTGACTGGTAAAGCTAAATACGGAGTATGTATTATCAGACGAAATTCAATGTTTTAAGTAATTTCCTTCTCGAAATTAGTCAGTCCAAGTTTCTGTGGGAAGGCAAGAAGTTGACTCCGAGCTTAGTAGAAAGTACTTTCTCGTTAAAATTGTCCAAGGGACAGGTGTCTGGAAGTTTGATGGACACGGGACTTAAAGATAAAGAGAGATTTTACTACCTAGAAGCAAGCTAGTCTCCGAATGCACATGGGCAAATAACTCCACATACATAATCATACAGAGGCCAAGAGAGTAGGAAATTACGGTTAATGACCCGAAAGCAGGCGAGAGAGAGAGAGAGAGAGAGAGAGAGAGAGAGAGAGAGAGAGAGAGAGAGAGAGAGAGAGAGAGAGAGTTGAACATCGTCTCAAACCTGTTACCAACGTTGGAAGGACCGGCAAGAAACCAGGTTATGCAGGCATGCTGGGCAATTTGAGTTTTATTGTTCAATCGAATTCATTTTGAAATTTGTTTTCTCGGTATAAACAGAACGGCTAATTGCAATTTTTATAAATTTGGTAGTTCTATTTCTATGACATAGTGTATCATTTAAATGTCATGTTCAATTTCATTTTGTTTATATAATTGATTAAACTGTTACGTTCAGCATATTGGGTCTTGTGTTTTCTATTCTATAGCTATGTTCAGCAACCTGTTTTTCCATCCTTTCATTTCATGGTTTATTTTATTATTTAGGCGATCCGGGCAATGACACCGTGGTCGACCATCCTCTATTTTACGATAACCCAAACCACCACGTAACAATAATATCCGTGTATTACACACGCCTTATTGAAAAATGGAGACCCTACATCCACAATAACAACTTTTGAATTTCGTAGATCAGAATGGTCACAGGTAAAAATATGACTAACAATCTTTTGGCGTGTTGTTTGCGATAGAAATTATCATCATTTGCATAAGATGGAAATGGCTTTAGAGTGATTTAGGTTGGATGGTTGTCTTTAACGTCATCATTGGCTGGAACCTTCGTTGTCGACATTTTCGAATTGCTGGACGTAAGGTCATGCGCATGAATAGCATTGCCAGCGGGCTATTCAGTATCTCTCACCAATCATTGCACTACTGCTGATGGACATAATGCAGACAACAGTTCTTCAATCAATTCTTTCGCCACCATCACGTTTTCTTTTTTATTTGTATAAGCTACATCGGTAGAAACAATTTTCTTGTAAGAAATTCCGCATATAAAGGGATTTTGCTAATTGACAAGATGTATTACGTATTTCATTACATGGTGGATTAAAATCAAATTTCTTATATATTGTGTTCAGTCAGTATATAGAAGCTCGTGGGCGTACGAACATTGATGTGCCGGACTAACTTTTGAGTCCTAGCGTTCGAACACCCGATCCTATTTTCATCAAATTTCTTTTTTTGAGTATGTACCTCCGTAAAATTTCCATCGTCAGATTTGATGTCATTGTCTCCCGAATAACAAAGTTTGGTTTAATGTAATTATTCTAAGGTACTTGTACAGGTAAACAACATGAAGCTTTGACTGAGATCTTATCGAGACGCTATGTGACAAAGGACATAGTGAATGGCTGTCAGTTACTTAACTGCGCTAAAATATTATTGACTGCGACAGGCATTAATTGTTCGCGCAATTTCAACTTTGGTTTTACCTTCACGATGTTCATCTGTGTGGCTCCTGACATCAGTAAACCAAGGACGACTTCAGGATTCGACCCTGCTGGAAATGATTGGAGTATTTCTGAGAATTTGGTGGTAAATTGGTCGACAGCTGCAGCCATATCATTGGAATTTTGACTGGTTGAGGTGTTGGATGACGACAACAGAGAAGAAAATGCCTCGAAAGGTTTTGACTTGAAATAAATAAATAAATAATAACAATAGTATTATTATTATTATTATTATTATTATTATTATTAACCTGAAACTCTCTCACAGACTACATCAGTTCAATATTTAGATGAAGACTAAATAATAATAAAAATAATTAACAAACAACGGAACCAATATTGGACATGTTTTGCAGAGGAGTAATGAGACGGTGTTATTTTGCAATGAAAGTAAATATGTAATAAATATATATGTTTGGCTCCAAAAGTGCACTAAATATATTTATTTTAAATACCATATATAGTGGAATACAAAATTAATTACCTATAGGAAGACATGTTTTTTTTTTTCTTCATTTCGCTGAATCACAAAATCTAATTTGTAGAGGCGCGAAAGACTGTGCAGATTCTTTCTTTCTAAATAATAAATGATTAAGGATTGTAGCAATCATATAAAAGGGTTGAAGCTTGATTAAACGGTTGATTATAACATTAATTTTTATTAAGTTCTTAATTAATGAAAGATTTGAATACAAAATTAATACATTATACCTGGACTTCAAAATGGTGTTCTACGTAATCACCGGTAATATCGACAACACGAATTGTGACGTTGGTTGTGTAGTTTCTAGTAGAATTACCTAGCGACAATATCGTTTTCCCCACGGAGTTGACTATAAAATTAAAGAAGATATTATTACAAGTCTCACGATTTTGAATATTTTTGTAATAACATAAATAACATAAAATTACATCTGAGGACTGTCTTTCTAGAAGTAGCGAATTTGATGAGAGGAAATGTATATCACTTACGAATTACAGTCGCGATTACCATTTTCTCAATACTTCTTTTAACGAACTATTTGTACACTGGAATTCTTCGAGTTCTACAGCTCATCAGTCACATTAACAGCACAAGAAATTTTGTACTTATAACCTTAGTAAGTATTAGTGGCATTTGAAAAGTTCTGAATATTTTTCTTCTTTGATTCTGTCAATAAATTTTACGCCAATCGAGAGACAAAATAATGTTCTATTAAATAATCCGCATTTGTACGTGCAGCATGCCGGACACCTGCAGATATATGCCTGTGACATACCGTAAGTAACGACGGTGACCGAAAAAATTCGGAGATGGAGAACAAAGCTACTACTGAACAAAGAGCGTGCTGTACAATGCGGACGCTCTCTGTGTAGGCCGATAAATCAGCCCCACCCACACAATCAGTGCCGGATTACGGCCTTCCAGGGCCCGAAGCACTGAAAATACGATGGTGCCCCGGATCTTCAAAATGTAAAACTAAAAAGAAACCTAATATTAAAAGCTAAAAAGTGGGAAAATACTATTGTTGTCATCATTCCAAATCAAATACTCGTACATGCAGATCAAAATGGTCATTTATAACTCATTCAATTTTAGCATCAACAAATAATTTGAATTCTTCAACAAACATGTGTATGGGGGCGAGGGTGGGGCTGATTTATTGGTCTACTCTTTGGGAAGTAATTCGCTGTCATATCCTACAGTTTTGAAGATATCGTCTAAGTTTCAAATTGTGTTTCCCATGTCATGCAAGATACTTGGACAGTTAAGTCGGAACCACAGGAGTTGGACGTTCGATAGCAAAAAAACTTTGGGTTGTCATATCAGAGGATGAGCCTTGCTAATATATTTTTTTCTAGATTAGATCTCAATACCTCCTGTCATGCACTGAACAAATTCTCCAACTTTTATTGCTAAATGTCACCGGGAAAAAGTTTGCAAGAGCCTGGGCAAAGTGACTACAGCTACAGTGGATTTTTTGCGAATGCCATGCTTTCAATAACGGATGCGCTCTGACCTCCCACGTCGACATAACTGTCAAAATATCAAAACACACGGGAAAGGTTACTGGAATCTCCGACTATCTTGGATCAATGCTGAGCCATTTTTTATTAGTTGGAATTGGTAGAACATTTCCGAGCTTTGCGTGTTTCAGAGAAAGCGAGTAATTTATTATTACCGTTGTAGAAATGAAACACAACCACAGAAAACGGCTAAAACACATGATATTCCTATTTCTTTTAATCTTTTCTGGAGGGAGGTGGATTGGATGTCTACAAATGGGGTCGGTCGGGTAGCCTGAAGTATATAGGCACTAAATAGTAGCTTCCTCGATGGCAGCCAAGTGCAGATAAGCGTAAGTGAACTCTGATCTCTTTTCCAGTGAGTTATTAGTCTTTAAGAATTTAACTCACATGTATTTAGCAAAAGTTTCTCCCCTCCATTGACAACTTGAATTATTTGGTAACTGAGTTTGGGATTCACATCTGCCATGGGCGATCGGACTTCATTTTCACCGTCATCCAACCAGCCGGAGCAAGAAAACGGAAATTGGTCAATCGTGGCGGTAACTACGATGAAAATAGATAAATTTGAAAATTTAAAATTTGATTTGTTGAATAGTTCCAGCTATTTATTGGTTATGTACATAATCTCTTTTTGTACATGAAAGCTCAAGTGAAACATTGACTATTGTGTTATATATATATTTAATTTATATTGCGTACGTGACTGTTATCAAAGAAAGTAAAGGAAGAGGCAGAGACAAAAAGAAGACGAGAAATACAAATGCAGAGAGGCGGGGGAAATACAAATGCAAATGAAGAGATAGGAAATGGAAATGCAATATAGATTAAAAGAATTAAAACTGACAAGGGAGGGGGCACACTTGTACGCTTTATACACAAGTTCAGGTTTTGATGTTACCAGAAATATAACGTTAGTACTCCCTTTTCAAGAAAAAGAAGTAGAAAAATATTTTCTTCACTTTGCGAAAAGTGCTGAAAACTTTATGTGGCCAAGAGCGCATTGGACATTTTTATTACAGAGTGTAATTACTGTCAAAGCTCGTGAAGCATATACTTCAATGCCGGTAAAACAAAATAATCTGGTTAAGAAGTGTATCTTGAAGGTTATGAGTTTTTACCTGATGCATATAGACAAATGTTTAGGAATTGTAGAAAAGAAACTGGACAAACCCGTGTCGAATTCGCTAAGCATGAAATAACAACTATTTGTTAAATGGTGTTTAGACAAGAGGGTTGATAAAGATTATGATAACCTCAGACAGCTCATATCAATTGAAATGTTCAGTGATGTCAAAAAAAAAAATCTTGATGAGCAAAATGTGGAATCTTTAGAAAATGCTGCTAGCGCAGCTAATGCTTATTCTATGGTTCACGAAGTTTCATTTGCCAGTAAGTCTTTCTCTCAGCAGTAGTGTTGGTAAAACAAATCATCTCAGTCTCATACGAGCACTTCCAAATCTCAGTCTGGCACAACTTTTAGGAACCAAGAATTCCCTATCTCTTCCTACGTGCAAGTATTGTACAACGAAAGGGCACGTAATTATTTATTATTACAGGTTGAAAATAAACAACATAACAGAAACAGGGCCATTTCGAACGCTTTTATTTCAAATGGGTCATGGTCAATTTCTTTTACTGAAAACAATACATTTGTTGGATCAAACAAACCCCTGTCTGATTATATTTTTGGAGAATTGTGAACTCTTCATATCAAAATTCTATAACACTTATGGGTGATTCTGCCAGCCTATCCCTCTTAAAATATTAAGGGACACGGGAGCTTCTCAGAATTGTTTGTTATCATGTACTTTGCGTTTGTCTGAGACGTCTTCTTCTAGTGACAGTGTTCTTATTGAGGGAGTAGAGTGCAACTTTATTAATGTTCCTCTCCATAGTATCAGTTTGGCATCAGACTTATCTTCATGACCTGTGTATGTTAGAACCATGAATTCATTATCTATTGAGGGTATTAATTTAATATAAGGCAATGACCTAGCTGGAGTAAAGTTCTTGGTTAATGCTCTTGGAACTGTCAAACCTTGTTTCAATCAAAAAAACATTGATCCTGTTGAAACTGACGTATATTCTGTTTGTGCAGTTACTAGAGCTATGGCAAAAAGAGATCTTGAGAATTATATGGATCAGGAAATTATTCCTTTAGTTGACACACTGATTGATGAAGTCACTTTTGCTCTTAGTATTGATCAATTAATAGATAGTGATCACAGTGATCCTCTTTTAACAACTCATTCTCTTTATTCTAATCGGGGTGACAAAAGACAATTACTCATTGTCGAACAAGAACAAACTCACGAGATATGTTTGTTTCAGATGACTCTTAGCGAAACTAAAGCCATACAAGTCCCAGTTTCTTATTTTGTGAAAAATAGGATCCTTATGAGAAAATGGAGACCACCTGAGGTACCCGCTGGTGACGAGTGCTTCGTGAGCTATCGAGTTGTCGTATCGAAGTCATATCGACAAGAAATTCTTAGTCTAGCCCATGAAAATCTTTTGGCTGGTCATTTATAAATCAATAAAACTTATCACAAGATCTTGAATTAATTTTAGTGGCCGAAAAATAAAAGTGATGTTTCTAAATACTGTAGATGTTCTCACACTTGTCGAATGGTAGGAAAATCCAATCAAAAAATACATAAGGTCCATCTCCAATCTATTTCTGCATTTGACGAACCATTTGGTATTGTGTCTGTAGCTTACCTAAGACCAAATCAGGCAATCACTACATGTGATCATAATGTGTGCGTCCACAAAATTTCTAGTGGCAATTCCTTTCAGGAACATTAAAGCTAAAGCCATAGAAAAAGCTACAAGTCTTTCCTAACCACTGATTGGCCTTCCCTGTCAAGGATCAAATTTTATGTCTGGAATTGTCCAAAAAGTTATGCATGAATTAGGCATCCAGCAATTTGTCTTCTGCCTATCACACGGAAAGCCAAGGGGCCTTGAAAAGATTTCATCAACCTTTGAAGAATAGGATTCGATGATATTGTTTTGATACAGGAAACGATTGGGAAGGTGTTTATTTACTCTTGGTTGCTGTTAGGGAATCAGTTCAAGAATCTTTTGGTTTAGTTATTTTGAAATATGTTTGGACATATTGTCTTTGGACCTTTAACGTTTTAGCTGCATGGACGGAAGAAACCTACGGAATTCATGGTCGACCATGTGCTTCAGTATTTACTGCGCCTGTATAGAATGCCCATTTGGACAGTAATATCTTTCTTCATTCCCACTGAGCATTCATAAGTTATTGGAGTTGTCTTCTCTTCTACACGACGCTTGTCGAGTGAATCACGTCCATGTTGTGCTAATAGCTATGATGGAAACCTACAGCAGGGACTGTTGACATTTTTTCTGATTCTTGGAGCTGAATATTGAGTACGAACATTTACTGAACATATTAAATATTTGTGTAGAATTTGTATATATAGTAGTAATAGTAAATGAGGTTTCTATCTCAGAGACCCCCTTCCCCCTCCAACCCTTCTATGTTAACATTTTGTCAGCAGCCTTTTCTAGCTCAAAATAATGACTTTCACATGACAAAGTTTTCTCTAGCATATTTCTGACAAAAATATGTTTGTCGGGGGAAGGGGGTCTCGGAGATAGAAACAGCTCATTTACCATCACTACTATAACCGTCATGTTGAATTTAAATCATTTAAAATAAAAACAATCAAAAAATAAACAGTAGCGATGATGATCGGTCACATATTTTGTGATAATCTTTTTCATACCTGCTGACTCTCATCGGCAGAATGTCTGTTAATATACTGTCAATAATACGAAACTCGCGTATTAAATCGTCCATATCATATTTTACACCTCGCAAATAAGATCGTATCTGATCAAGTAATTTTTATAGGTGATACTTGCTGTTTTACAAGCATTTTTTTTTTTGGTCTCAAGTCGAGGCTCAATTTTCTTACACGCTGTTGAAAGAGAAACACCAACACCAGATATTATTAATAAAAACGGGTTTAATGATGCTCCACTTGAGACTGTACCAGAGCCAGTCATTAGCAGTGGTAAATATGATATTGCTCGAAGTATTCTACTGTAATACTTGTAACATTGTTTTACACACCAGAGGTTTTTATGATAATATTTGTAATATTGCATTAGTGCGTCAACATCTTGTTTTAGAATTTCTTCTGAAATATGAATGCAATCGACGATCTTTTGTTTCATTATACAATATTTGCTTACAATTTTTACACGATATTAAAAGTTCTAGTACCAACAATTGAATCAAGAAACTCACGGAACCTATTATTGTTAGGATCAGCAATACTTGTCATAAACATCTGACGAAGTATCTCTATATCGTTCATCTGTTAGTACCTCATGTTTCTTTAACTAACTGTAGGAATCAAACGTGTCTCCTACTTCACGTTCATACAAATCTGTTTTATTTACCAAATTACCGTATTTTCTTTCTGTTTCATCAATAAACCCGAGTACCAAGCTTATTTGATCCAACGTAAAATTTTTGAGGACAAGATGTTGTCTGATAATTGTGTATGCGACTATAAAATTTATTAGCATTATTTTTCGGAGTCTGTCTCTATCAATTGTGAGAAGACCAATAACAAGAGCTACTTGTAACTTTAAATTTTCATATGGTTTTGTGAGTAGTTTCTCAACTTCAGTGTAATAATTTCGTATTGACAATTGTCTAGAGCGTTGGAACGATGGAAGTGGATAATCATCATCTTCACTGATGTTGTAGTAAGAATCAATATATCCTTCCAACCTTGCTGATTTGACTTGTTCAGAAAACGTTTCTCGCTCAACACTGAAATTATCGATTTCCTCGTTAAGATTTTTGATTATCTCTAGAAATTTGTTAACAATAATCGGATCGAATTCAGGTTTTTACGTATCACTTTAATAATTAACGGTGTACCCGCTGTACAAGCGATTTTAACTAAGTTTTCCTTGTCGTGGTAGTACATACCAAGATGCTTAAAAATTTCTCGTTATGAAAACTATCGCGTAACGTTTTGTTTCTTTTTAATTTTAATATTTTAGATTCCACTAGTTTGTCGAGACGATCATAATTATCGTTTATTCGTTTCTCCTCCTGCGCTCTTCCACCATAAGCTCGTGCTTTTGTTAGATCTGATTGAATTATTATATCAATATTTTCCTTGCTGAGTTCGAGAAATATTTTTTTAGAAGGGTTTCAACTTGTTTTTATTCTTCTAGACAATCATCAGGATGACAGCATTTGTTTATTATTTCAAAGTTTTCTATTGCTTCTAGTATAATTGTGGTCCTCGCATATGCATAACGCGAACAAAATTAATATCGCTTTCTGATAATTGGCTTGCTGGATCGTTGATCGATTTAAGTCTAATCCCTTTTATATTATTGATTTTGTTGATAGTTGTAATTTAATGCCAACGTCTGATGTAACACAAACAATGTTAGGTTTTAAAATTTTATCGTAAAATTCTTTTGCAACGGCTGTGATTGCTGGTTCAGACATTGTTTTACAACGTTGGATTAAGTTTGATCATCGAGTGTATATATTTGAAATGCTGTCAGTCCTGGAAAAGGATCTTCAGCAGCGACAACATAAATTCGAAAATACAAGTACTTGTTGACAGTCTTTTCTGTTAGAGTCGTAAAATATTGTGTTGTTGAAATATACGTGTTCTCTGTGCTATATAACGTTACCCAGTTGATATCACCGTTTGATCTTTCCAATCGCCAATTATAAATTCGACCAACACTAGAGTTTAATCGACCTCTCAAATGAAATTGCCAAATAGCAACTGCAATGGGACATTTAATTTTAATCCAAACGTTTTCAACTTCTCCGTTAGTTGTCCATTCTTGTCTATCAGAGAAAGCGTGATGAGGATAATTTTGAGGATAATGTGTTGATGCGCTTACCTCAAACCCAACTCGGTTATCAGTTGCCTTAAAAGGTGTTGGAATATACCCAACATTGTTTTTGGTTCGTTTTACAGCACTAGACAGACTGTCAACATACCCTTTATTTGTTAGATCATTAGGGTTAAATGGAGCATATGTCGTCGTTATTTTATTGTTTCTCATGTTTATGTTACCCGACATTGGTCCACCAGATTGTCTTAAATACGAGGCTAGTGCTCCTCTTAACTGAGCATAGCTAATAACATCGGTATCATCAGCTGGTGGTAAATTTATCGGTATTGCAGTTATTCTTGAGTTATTTCTCATTACAAGGTTACCTGTCATTATGTCGCCAGCTTTATTGAGCTTATTATCGTCAACAGATTTTAGTTGCGCATAACTTACAGCTTGTGTATTATCAACATTTGCTGGTGGATATACGGTTTCCAACCCAATAATTTTTTTGCTCGACATATTAATGTTGCCTGTAACCGTTCAACCAGTTTTATCAAGCTTGTTATTATCCACATATTTCAACTGTAAATAACTTACCGCTTGGGTTTGATTTAAGTTTGCTGGCGGATACGCGGTTTCCAAATTTATTATTCTTTTTCCCTGACATATCCAAGTTACCGCTTAAGATTCCTCCTGTCAATGACAGTTTGTTATTGTCGATCATTTTTAATTGTGCATAACTAGCAGCTTGAGTAAGATCACCTTTGGTATCGAATAATCTACTTCTAAACCATGTACTCGCTGATTGGACATTAATAAATTACCTGTCATTATGTCGCCGGTTTTTTTATACTAATGATGACGTATCAGTTATTATTGGTTCGTCAGCGGAAACAGATCCCGTAAGTGCTGTTCCAAACTTTGTGTAATAGCTCATATTATAAAAAATAAATAACATAAAATTATCTAACAATAATGGCGAAGTCAACGATATTAAATTTTGACACCGAACGATTAATCAAACATAAACATAATAACGAACTTCCAGATTGTCATTATATTATTGTTGGTCGTTCAGGCTCTGGTAAAACAAATTTATTATTAAATTTCTTACTCAACGATAACTTTAACTACGATAAGGTATATATCTACAAAATTAACCCACAACAGGATAAATACGAATTATTGAGCAAGTACAATGATAAACTTCGTGATGAGCTTGACGCTGGCGATAATATATTTTTAATTAAACAATCAGAGAATTTAATTCCTGTCGATGAACTTGATTCGTCCGAGCATAAAATAATTGTATTTGACGATATTCCTCTAAACAACGAGGAGATGAATAAAATTAAATCTTATTTTTCATTATCGCGTAAAAAACGTCGACAGATTTATTCGGCGAAATACGGGATGTTTTATATTGTTTCCAGGGCTAGATAATGTTGATGTTAGAAATATTGCAAACGAGCAATGTGGTGATGTAACAAAAGATAAATTTATTGAATTATATCAAGCAACCAAAGATAGATACAATTTCTTTTTATTTGATAAACTAGCGCGTGATCCAGCTAAGCTGTTTCGTTGTTGCATTGACATATTTCTATAGACGAATTTTGTAGAGCGTATGAAAAATAAGCAATGGACAAGCATCAGCAAAGAATTGAATCACTAAAGAAGTACATTGAAACTCGAGCTGCTTTTAAGAAAAAAGTGGAAGAGGCACGTCGAGGACAACGTGCTGTAGAAGAAGAAACCACCAAATTTTTTAAGCCAATTACTGAAGCAGTACTTGGCAAACAACCAAAAGTATCAACAATATCTCCAGAAGAACTAAAAAAAATACAAGAAAAATGTTTGTTGGGGCAGTTAAAAGAACAGCAAGAAGCACAGGCGGAGGAAACAGTTGAAAAAAGTCGCTGAAACAGTGGAAGAAAAAAGTAAAATACAAGAGGTAATTGATTACATTAACGGACAAAAAGATGTTAATATACCTGCTGAACGTACAAGAGAATTTGCTGAAATAATTGTGAAAAGAGATTTTGAAAAATTGGCAAGTATAGCGAAGGAAGATATTTCTACTGATATTTTCAGAGCTTTTGTTGAGTTTCATATTAAAGGATTAGAGCTTGATAACATTCAAAACATAAGAAAATGGACAGGGGATGAGTATATAAAGTTTACTAAAGTATTAAATCGTATTATCGGAAGAGGAAACACCGCGTATCAAATTTTAGGGTATGACTATGATGAAGATCCGTATTTGTTGAAAAATTTTAATAAAATGCCTAATGGAGTAATTGCATCAATTGTGCTTGAAGCTGTAAAACAATAATGAACTCGTAAAGAAGAATATAAACAAAATTTGTACACCCTGCTAGGAAGATTTGAAAGAAACCGTAACAAAATTGAAGTTAATCGAAGACTTGGTTTTGGTGTCCGAGTTTTTACATCAAACGCCGAACTGGTTGACCGACTTATATTATTAATAACATCAAAAGAAGCTGGTAATGAAAGTACGGATATAGACAACGAAATTATTGATATATTAGATAATCTTAGATCGAGCAGATTACTGACATCAGACGAGTACGAAATTTTACATAGCGATCTTATCTAACAATATTGATATGATGTCAACAACATTATTACTCGACTCGTCACAAACAACGAATGACAGCGCAAACTTTTCTGTCCACTATAATCCGCCAATAATACTAAATCCGAATAAACAGTACGAAATCGGATTGATTTCTGCTACGGTATGGCATTCTATGGCAAATGTAAAATTAAACGTCAATGACGACTTTACATTTAATTCTCGTACTTGGGTATCAGTTAGAATACCACAGGGAGCGTATAATGTAACTGATCTCAACAAAACGATAAGAGAACTGATAGCAAAATACACTGCCGCAGACAATTTTGAACTGACTCCAAACTATAATACTCTACGAGCCAGAATCACATTAAAAAATAATTTGATCATCGATTTTTCACCAACGACTGGTATCGCATCATTATTAGGCTTTAGAAACCAACAATACGGCAGTGTTGCAGAACAAAGTGTATCATATGATGGAGATCTGCCAGTTAACATAACACAAGTGAACACAATATTAATCAATTGCTCTATTGCAACAGGGTCTTATTTAACTTTAGGAAGTCAAGGTCAAACAATCTATAGTTTTTCACCAGATGTTCCGCCTGGGTCACTGATACAAATTACTCCTCGACAAATAATATACTATCCGATTACTCCTGAAAACCAAATAACCAGCATAACAATGCAACTAACAGATCAATCAGGACAACAAATAGATCTTAACAATGAAATTATAACATATTACTTACGCCTACGCGCGATCACTTCGTGATTGTAAGCGTAATAACGTAGTTGTTGGCGCAAATTTTGTAAACCTAATTTAATAACAAGATGAGACAAAATAAAGTTTATAGAAGAAAAATTGTGGGTGGATGTTTTGGAAATATATTTACAAAATAGCTGAAAGCATCCCAGGAATTGCGCGTAAAGTAGCACCAATTGCACTTGACGCAGGTAGAGCTAGCACTGCTGACACCCAAGTAGGACAAAAGATTGCTGATAAAATTAAAGGCAGCCCGCCTTCAGCATTGGAAATAAAACAAGCAATATCAGATACTGCACCAACAAAAGAAACAGAACGAGCTATGATAGCTACAACAAAAAAATTATTATCACCGCGTGGTGAAGAGGTAATACGCAAACTTGTAAAGAAAACAAGACAAATAACGCCTGCTGATTTTTAGTTGCTGTAATTTTATGTGGATTATAACATAAAATAATGTCAGTTAAAAATTATCTCGATCTTGCCGAAGAACATGATACCGACGACACAGTGACAGAATTCGAGTACGTTGAGTATCTCGACGAAAACTCAAACGAACCAAATAAAGCTGGTGTTGGAACTTTTAACACAAGAGATGAGGATGTGTTTCTATTGCCGCATAAGGTGGTGTTAAAAGTGCGTGGCCAATTACTAACTGCGCTAGGCGGTGATATTGCAGCTAGTGCAGACATTGCACTTGTCAATAACGGTTGGAGTTTATTTAAAAGCGCACGGTACCAACTGGCCAATCAGACCGTGGAAGATATTTCAATGCACTTGCCTATAGCGAGTACAATACTTACCATCGTCTCGTTCAGCGATGATTATTCGAGATCAGTGGCCACAGATATAATGTGGTTTAAAGATACCTCATTGGGACATCTGTTTCAAGCGAGTTTCGTACTGATTCTGGTGCTTTTGGTCCAGATAATAATAATTTAATCGGTGATGCAGCTGCTGCTGATGCTGCGGGAATTGGAGCCGCAATAAGGTTAGCCGTTACAAATATACGACGACAGCAATACAATGAGGGATTTGCCAGACGAAAAGCATTTGACGCAGAATCTCGCCAAATAACAATGATGCTTCCGTTAAGTACAATACTGGATTTTGCCGCGAGTATAACAAAGTTTTTCGCGCAGTAAAACATACACTTATTTAAATCGAGCTGATCAAAACGATTGTATACTGCACGCTGATGGAGTAGCTGAAGGTTAGTTTGCTATTACAAGATTAGCGCTGTTGATACCACGAGTTGTCCTATCTGTAGCTAAAACGATGGAACTCGAGTCATTATTGACCGCTTACACGAAAAAAATATATTTTCAGCAAAACAGAACTTACCAAACAGCAATTCCTAACGCAACTGATTACACCTGGCGTGTTACAACTACGTCAAGCGAACAATTACCTCGACATTTGTCCGTTGTATTTCAACGACAGGAACGTCGTAATGATCAAGAAATGAACAACTCCATATTTGATAACCCTGATGTCAGACGAATCTTTGTTAGAGTAAATTCGAAACAATATCCAGAACGTGCAATGGAATGCAATTTTGCCGTGGACGCCACCAGAAACATCTCTCAGCCGTACATGTACCTGATGGAGGCTATGCAAAAATATCAGGACGCGGACAGTGGATCTCAGATATCAGTAGAGGAATGTCGATCACTGTATCCTATCTTTTATTTTGACATATCAAAACATTCTGAACGAGTTATCGGATCGACTGTTGATATTGAGATCACTTGGACGCTTGGCGCACTGCCAGCCGAACAGTATAACGTATATGCGCTAGTTGTCAGTGATAGATTCTTGATGCGATCAAGGGAAGGATGACTGTCCAAGTGTGAGTATTGCGTGACAAACAAGTATAAAATGAAAACGGAATACACAACCAGAGAAATATACCTAACGCCGGGCCAAATTAAAAAATTATCAGCAGCGGTTGCCAAACGTAATTCTGTCTCTCGTCTCTCTAATGATATCCCTAGAGACAAAGTCTCTGGGGACTGACAAAGTTGCCGCAGTGAAAGTAATGTTGACGCCAACAGCAAATCAATAAACTCGATCGAGGAAAACCGTTTATTCTCAAACTGTCTGTTGCACAAATAACAGCGATGTCAAAACACGGCGAATTTTTTTGGACCAGCATTTTCTGTAATAGCTAGCGCAATACCAAAAATTTTGCCTGTACTAAGAACGCTTGGACTAGCGGCAGCGTCAGAGGCAGTATCTGGAGCAATTAAAAAGCGATATCTGGAGACGGTATCAAATAAATTTATCGTGACAAAGTTACAACGTGACAAACACCAGCCAACGGAATCGGAAAGTCAGGTAATGACAGTTATTTACTTATCGATTTCCCAAGCGGGGTCACGTAGTTTTATGTAACAATAAATAATAAAATGCCAGCCAAAGCGACAAAATCTAAAATAAAGAAAACGATGACGAAGCGTCCTCGAGCGTCAAGAAAAAGAAAACGAGGAGGAATTATTCCTTTCGCTCCACTTTTAGCGGGGTTAGCAGGCAGTCTAATTCCAAATCTGCTAGGGATAGGACGTGGAATGACTCTAGCAGGCACCAGACGCCGTTGACGACGTCTGCGACGTTGACAACGCCTTTCGCGTTGAGTAATTTTGATATAATTGAAAAATTGAAAGACATTGTCGGATTTCGCGGAGTATATTTCAAAGACGAATTAGATAATGTACCAGCAGGCGGTTCGTGTATCATTAACATACAAAACTTTGATGATGGATCAGGAACTCATTGGGTTGCTGTCTACGATAATAATTATTTTGATTCGTTCAGACTTCATCCAAGTGACCTTATAAAAAAAATATATTTTTAAAAAATTAAAAACAATTAATTACTTGTCTAATCAACTACAACCGGTTGGAACATCCGCCTGTGGTTATTACTGCATTATGTTTATCCGACAGATGTCCCGAAGTAAAAACTCCGGAGATCCTGATTTTTTAAAGTTTATTTTGCACTTTGACAAGCAACCTTCTCACGCAAATGATGAGATTGCAGTTAATTTTATCTAAACTTGCAAATATAAAAATGTCAACGATGTTAAAAAGCAAACGCGCTGTTTGTGGCAGAAAAAAGTATGTTTCTGAAATCGACATCGACAACGAAATCGTTGGGAGCTGGAGTTATTTTAGTAGATGATTAATTGACGAAGGTAAATATTTTTTAGTTCGATTTCTTATCTTTTAAGGGTCACAAACTTCAAGATATTTTATACTTGATTTTTAAGGTTTTTTGATAAAAGTGAAAAACTTTAGTCAAAATTTCTCATTTTTAGCTGATTTCTTGTCTGTTTTTGTCGATGTTGTTGATTTCTTAACAAGAGATTGCTAAATTTATCAAAAAATCTTAAAAATCAAGTATAAAATCCCTCGAGGTTTGACCCTGAAAAAATAAGAAATCGGACTGATTTTCTTTGATTTTTTTTTAAACCATTTTCCCTTCAAAACAGGATTTTGTAACCTGGTATTAATCTGCGCCAGGATTCTCATGGGATGCTCTACTAAAAACAAGCAGGATAGAATTGGATCTCTTAACTGATGTTGATATGTTTAATTTTGTTGAAAGAGGAATTCGCGGCGGAATTAGCGTTATAACACACACAAAAAAAATATGCGGTAGCTAATAATAAATAGTTAAAAAATCACGATAAAAATTTACCGTCAAATTATATTATTTATCTTGTCCATAATAATTTGTATGATTGTGCTATGTCAGAGCCAATGCCGTGTAGAGGATTTCATTGCATAACTTCAGATCAATTTCTTAAAGAAACTGAAAAAGATTTACCAGAAAATGTCAGTTATTTTATTGAAGTTGATCTCGATTATCCTGGTTCGTTACATGATCTACATAACGACTATCCGTTTTGTGCAGAGTCAATGATGATCGATTATAGTTTATTATCGCCTGAACAACAGGCAATGACAACGGCAAAAATTCGATTCTTAATAAGCTAGTTCCAAATTTGTTAAATAAAAGAAATTATGTGATACATTACAAAAATTTAAAACAAGCAGTAGATGCTGGACTAATTCTGAGAAAAGTTCATCGCGTGTTAAAATTTAATCAATCATGGTGGATGGCAGATTATATTGATTTAAATACCAAACGTCGTGCTATTGCTAAGACCGACTTTGAGAAAAACTTTTTCAAGTTAATGAACAATTCCGTGCTCGGTAAGACCATGGAAAATATCAGAAAGCGAGTCAGTATTGAAATTGTAAATGACACAAATCGTAGAAATAAATTAGTTAACGATAACGGTTTTGTCAGTATGAAAATATTTAATGAAAATCTTGTTGCAATACAGCGAAATAAACAAATTTAATGTTAAATAAACCGATTTATGTTGGTGCAGCTGTACTTGATATCTCAAAATGGCTAATGTACGACTTTCATTATAATTTTACCAAAAAGCAGTGCCCAGATTCGGAGTTGCTATTTACTGATGCGCATTCAGTTATTTATAACATAAAATGTGAGGATGTTTGTCAAGATATTTATAACAATAAAAATTTATTTGATTTATCGGATTATCCAAAAAGTAGTGGATTTCATGATGATGCAAATAAAAAGTCATCGGCAAGATGAAAGATGAATTTATGTTTGCGCCAGTTAGGGAATTTGTTGGACTAAGAAGTAAAATGCACGCCGTAATTTTAGATGACAATAAACTGACAAAAAAGCAAAAGGTATTCCTCACGGATATGTAAATGAGTGTATGAAATTTGATGATTTTAAAGCAGCGCTAAACACCTGCACTAATTTTATTAAAACAAATATTATCAGAACAAATCATCACAAACTTGAAACAGATACAATTATAAAACGTGGACTAAGTAATTTTGATGATAAGAGATATTGCGAGAACGGAATTAATACGTTAGCTATTGGACACTATGCAATTTTGTCTCACTTTATAAAAATGTTCGACAATTTAACATTAGCCGAGGGAGTTAGTAGCAAAATTAAAAAATTGATGATTAATGGCCAGCAATTATCAGTTGAATTTAATGATGAAATTTCAGGTATTTGTTTTAGTAAATTTGATAGAATAAAACTCTTGCTTATCAAATCAACTAACAGCAAATAGTTTCATTATCTTGAAAAGTTGAGAGATGAGCTTATGCTGAAATACAATAATCTTTATGATCCGATTAGTCAAGAAAAATACACAAAAATAAATATTGACCTGAACCGGTCGAAGGTTTGTGCAAGAGGTGGTAAGTATATTCTCACCAGGGTAGCAATGAAAGAGTTATTTGAATGCCATCGAAAAGTTAGCGGAAAAATTTAATTTTATTTGCATAAACACGATAATAAATTATTCCTGATATCTACTGTCGATACATTAATAATAGGTGAGGAAGTTCTTTAAAGGGAGATAACTCTGTCAGTCTTTCTTGTATTTTAAAGGGAGATAACTCTGTTTGTCTCCCTTGCATTCTAAAATAAATTTTGTTTATAAATAATTATATTTTTATTTACTGATAAATAATATTTTTTTCTTGTTTTTTTAGAAACATCTTTGTTTTTATGATTTTGTCAAGTTTCTTGCTTCTTTCCGAATTTTTCAGAGATAAAAAGAAAAATATAACAATAAATAAGCCACGCCTATTGTGTAAGCTACTTTTATATAACCAAGTATTGGTCAGCTTATATATAATACAGCTCTTATCTAGTTTGGGGTTCCGCCCCATGCTTGAACTTTAACAGCCACATTCACACTCTCCCACCATGTCACCACGTGGTGGGTGCTCTTTTTGCACTCAACCCGGGATTGATTATGGAGGGAGAGTGTGCAGAAATCTGTTGAACGTCGAGAAGGACCCAGTATTATATTTTTGAATCATAGTAGTAATAGTAAATGAGCTTTCTATCTCAGAGACCCCTACCCCTACAAAACATATTTTGTCAGAAATATGTTAGAAAAAGCCTTATCATGTGAAAGTCATTATTTCGAGCTAGGAAAGGCTGCTGAGAAAATGTCAATATAGAAGGGTTTTGGAGAGGTAAGGGGTCTCTGAGATAGAAACCTCATTTACTAGTACTACTTATATAAATAAAGCACTGCTCCATTTTCTTTCCCGATTCCTATCATTATAAACAGAGATGACCTAGTAACTTTGCGAGTGTTCAGCTCTTATCGTTACATGGATTAATAAGACGATGATTACAAAATGTATTTTTATCTTTTTTATATAATTGTCGAATAATACGTGATTATTCGAGCATATCAAGTGTATAATGACTGATATTTGCTGTGAAAAAGATAGCAGACGAATCGCAAAGATCCGGCTATGTGCCAACAACTGTCATTAAGTCAGTCGATTATGCGAATGAATTAAAATCCTCTCACAAGTTATATCACCAGATAGATGTGAATCATTGTGAATTTTTCACTGGATTACTGTCTTTGTCCACGATTAGAACAGCATATGCAGACTCATTG
>JAECUM010041945.1:0-39195 GCA_016617855.1 Megalonaias nervosa
TATTAGTGGATGATATGCCAGTGATAATAATAATAATAATAATAATCATAATCATAATGATGATGATAATGATAATGATGATGATAATAATATTTGAACATGTGGGGTTATTAGTGGATGATATGCCAGTGATAATAATAATAATAATAATAATCATAATCATAATGATGATGATAATGATAATGATGATGATAATAATATTTGAACATGTGGGGTTATTAGTGGATGATATGCCAGTGATAATAATAATAATAATAATAATCATAATCATAATGATGATGATAATGATAATGATGATGATAATAATATTTGAACATGTGGGGTTATTAGTGGATGATATGCCAGTGATAATAATAATAATAATAACATGTATAGGTGAGGGCTGTTCATACTTGGGAACTAGGGAAGGTACTTGCAGTGTGGAGTATTTACCCTAAGATGCAATTTGGAATCTGGTATTATTTTGATATGAACTCTGTGAGTGACCATAATACCCTGGCATATATCTGGTATTATTTTGATACAAACTCTGTGAGTGACCATAATACCCTGGCATATATCTGGTATTATTTTGATACAAACTCTGTGAGTGACCATAATACCCTGGCATATATCTGGTATTATTTTGATACGAACTCTGTGAGTGACCATAATACCCTGGCATATATCTGGTATTATTTTGATACGAACTCTGTGAGTGACCATAATACCCTGGCATATATCTGGTATTATTTTGATACAAACTCTGTGAGTGACCATAATACCCTGGCATATATCTGGTATTATTTTGATACGAACTCTGTGAGTGACCATAATACCCTGGCATATATCTGGTATTATTTTGATACGAACTCTGTGAGTGACCATAATACCCTGGCATATATCTGGTATTATTTTGATACGAACTCTGTGAGTGACCATAGTACCCTGGCATATAATTTTAAAAAAGTGCCTTCATTAGGTACCACATATGTTTAAATGGAATGGCTCTGGGTACTATATATGTTTAACTAGAACAGCCCTGGTTACCATATGTGTGTAAATAGAACAGCCCTGATCTTGGAAAAAATAACTGACAAAACATTACTAGACAGTGTAGCTTCTTGGAACTCCAAACTTTTCTTTCCCCTTTACAGTTTGCATGTTTGAATTAGCATTCACAGCCTGATATGTCAGCTGCCCAGGTGAACAATATTTGGTCCACTTTGACCTCTTGTACACTTGACAATTTAAAGTATTTTTTTTTTTAAGGGAGAGGTATTTGTGTTCAAACTCCCACTGCCAGTAACATTCATTTGACTGATAATATGGAAACATGTTGTGTAGACAAATTGTTTTGCATACTATTCCTTTACAGTAGCAGGTTATGGTGTCAACATATCTAAAAGAAATTTGAACAAAATTCAGATGTACACTTTCATACTTTTTTAAACAAAAATACACCACAAAAGTCACTTGACCACTTCAAAATTTAAATATTTGAACCTTATGCATATAAATAGACTTGGAGACAAGTATGCATTATTCATATTTTCATAACTGCCAGTTCCAGTACAGTTAGACATACAGACATGTATACATGGTACATACTTTGATAACTTCCAGTCCTTATATAGACAGACATACAGACATGTATACATGGTACATACTTTGATAACTTCCAGTCCCAATATAGACAGACATACTGACATGTATACATGATACATACTTTTAGAACTTCAGTCACAGTTTAGATAGACATACAGGCATGTATACATGATACATACTTTGATAACTTCCAGTCACAGTATAGACAGACATACAGACATGTATACATGATACATACTTTTATAACTTTCAGTCACAGTTTAGATAGACATACAGACATGTATACATGATACATACTTTTATAACTTCCAGTCACAGTATAGACAGACATACAGACATGTATACATGATACATACTTTTATAACTTCCAGTCCCAGTGTAGATGGACATACAGACATGAATACATGATACATACTTTGGCAACTTCCAGTCCCAGTGCAGATGGACATACAGATGTGTATACAGGATACATTGATAACTCACAGTCCCAATGTAGACAGTCATACAGACATACATTTGATAACTGCCAGTCCCAATGTGGATAGACATACAGACATACATTTGATAACTGCCAGTCCCAATGTAGACAGTCATACAGACATACATTTGATAACTGCCAGTCCCAATGTGGATAGACATACAGACATGTATACATTTTATACATATTTTAATACCTCCCAGTCCCAATGTATAGACTGTTTTCACAATTGACCTCAGAACTTCAACTAGTGGAACAATCATTTTTAGCCTGCTGTTATTCAACATTGAAGAGTTGAGATTCTGAGAATAATTTCTCTTTTGGGGGTTTGGGTACACTGTACCTTTAAAATGTCATAATACCTTGCTTGCATTTTGTGTGTTTGTGTATGTATGTATGTTTGTGTTTTATATGATTGTGAAGGAACAGAAAGACAATGTTCCATCAATGCAAGAAATATGTGATATACCTCAAATGAAATCCAGTGACCTCTTCCATTCATACTCAAAGTCTAAAACAAGGAAATAAAGTATTGTGTTAGAAAAGAAATAAAGTAGGGAAACTGTAGTGGTACATTTTTTGAAGCAAAAATTATAATAACTAATTTTCTTTGGCATCTTGTTTTGAAGATGTAAATGAATGTGAAGACCCAACCCTAAATACATGATAATCTCCGTTTGAAGATATAAATGAATGTGAAGACCCAACCCTAAATATGTGATATCTCTGTTTTGAAAATGTAAATGAATGTGAAGACCATACCCTACATACATGATATCTCTGTTTTGAAGATGTAAATGAACGTGAAGACCCAACCATAAATACATGATATCTCTCTGTTTTGAAGATGTAAATGAATGTGAAGACCCAACCCTGAGTACATGATATCTCTGTTTTGAAGATGTCAATGAATGTGAAGACCCAACCCTAAATACATGATATGTCTATTTTGAAGATGTCAATGAATGTGAAGACCCAACCCTAAATACGTGTGAGCAAAGATGCATCAACACCCTTGGTGGATTTTCTTGTGAATGTGTGTCAGGATATAACACAGATCCTGGTAACAGTACTAAATGTGTAGGTATGTATCTATATACATATATATCTATCTAACAATATCTATCTACCCAGATACATTTCATTTGCACTCTACAGCTAGGATTGTGCTGATATATCATTAAACCTTGTCCATCCATCTGTACATCAGTTTGTCTGTCCATCCATCCATCCATCCATCCATGCATCCATATAAACAAAGTCTTATTTTTCTAGAGACAGCTTAAGAATTAGGCATGGGTTTGTTTCCCTGATCACATTAACATTCAAAATAAGCCCCACTGCCTCTTGATTTTTGTAATTTCAGAAAAACAAATTTCTTCTTCCCCAGCTTAATAGCGTATTAAACAAAGGGAAGAAACTTTTAACCATTACCTCCCCTTACCACCACTAGGTGCTTACCCATCAGCTTGATGCATACCAGGTTAAGCTTTTGTTCAAAACAAAAACTCAACATTGTACAATTTGGCTTCTCAGAATCCAAGGATGTTGTCATTGTTTTGACCCCTCCATATAGACAATCTGTACTGTATTAAGTATTACTGTATTTGTCATTGTTTTGACCCCTCCATATAGAAAGACTGTATAGTATTATGTATTACTGTATTTGTCATTGTTTTGACCCTTCATTTAGACAATCTGTATAATATTATGTATTACTGTATTTGCTGCATGTTGCAATCATTATTTTTAGTTGTTAGTTCCATTAAATTGTGGACTTTGTTATTCTGAACATGTGCTCCAACACAGTATAGCTAATGCTTGGGGTTGGTTGCTCACTTGTGCAAAATGTCTGAATATTTTGTTCGTTTATATTGCTAGTATTTGTTATTGTTATTATATGTGAACACTTTTGGGTTGTGAACACTTTTGGGTTGTTATTTTCTGATATGTTTGTCATTCTTGTTATTTCAGTTGAACAATTGTGGTGAAATGTCTCACATTCAAAAATGTAAAGTCGATGAAGAAATGCATATACATGTATGTGTATCTCTTGCACAACTTTTTTCTTCATATCAACCTGAAATGTATAAACACTGTGGTCAGTAGGGAGTTCTTGTACAGAAAACCTTCAGCAAAGAGAGAGAGAGAGAGAGGTGGGTGAAGTCTGGATCAAAGTAATGTGACATCCTGAGTCTTCATTAGAAGACATCATCGATTGCCACTTTTGTGGCAATGTTAGTTTGGTCCCCCTATCAATCCTATATCATGCCTGCTGTGAATTTTATGTCTCGCCAACTTGAAATGAAGGATTATTCTTGTTGTTGTTTTTGTGGGCTTAACACCATTTTTCAACACAGGATAGGTGTACATGTTAGCCAGTATAACTGGTACAGGAAGAACCCAGTAAAACCCCAGGAAAAACCATTGACCCATGGGAAGCAACTGGAAAGTTTTCTCAAATACCCACATAGGCTGAGTCTGAGACTCAAACCCATGCAGAAAGAGTTGAGATGGCGTTGATAGGTAAAGGCAAGTACCTTAGACCACTTGACTACCTGGGGCTCCAAAAATGAAGGAACAAGAGGCTTTGAAGATGTTGGCTCCACATCCTTCCCGGACCCTGCTGGAGTCACAGATGTGTCTCTACATCTATTGTAACTCTACAATTGTGGTTTGTAGTTAACAGGAAAGTGGCCTTCCCTTATTGCAACAGAGCATAATCGCTGTTGTTTCTGTAATTCCAGGCACATGGGGTATGTTTAAAGTATGAAGTAGATACTTCCATTCTTCAGTGCCATGGAGTTTCTCTTCAGGATTGTTTGTCTCTACATTTATTGTAACTCTTCAACAGTGCCTCATAGTTAACAGGAAAGTGGTATTCCCTTATTGCAGCAGAGCAGTGGTCATGAATGCTTTCTGTCTTGTAATTCCAGGCATGTGGGGTATGTTTAGGCATTGAAGTAGGTACCATTCTTCAGTGCCATGGACTCTCTCTTAGCTGCTGATCATCCAGTTAGTTTAATCATCAGTGAGCCATGTCACATATCAACTGTCCAATTGGTGGTACATGGAGTCATATGGTTGAATGAATGAGCCAAAATATTTAGGAGCAGCTTCATATTTAGTTCATCCAGGCCCCTTCTCTTACATCTTCCCCTTTCATGATGGAGATGCTTTCTGATTGGGACATGGCATGAACTTCAAAATGGAAACTTCACAATTAGCTTGGCTTTTTGTAAGGAGGGAGACATTTGTGATTAGTCTGTACCTATCCTCCCAACTTTACACAAGTTCCTTTCGTTTGGCTTCCAAGGAACAATGTATCAATTTTGTGCACTCCCATTTGATCTCAGACATCATCCCATGGGTGTTCACACAGATCACATACTTCGGAAGCACATGGCAAGTTCATCTTTGGTGTAGGTAGGAACAGTCTTTCTCATCTAGGTAGTGAACTGGGATAAGTCATATCTTGACCCATCCCATCATTTTGTCTACCTTGGTATGGAGATTGGAACCAATCTCAGCCTTTGCTTCCTTTGTGTATCTGTGGAATGGATTATCCAGCTGGAAGAGTCTATTTTCAACAGGGATTGCATTGCAGTGACAGTTTTTGTAGCTCCTCATTTTGATCAGTGCAGCAGGTATTTAATTCTTTTCAGCCTTCAGCCACCTTTTCCTACACACTATGCAGATGACCCTTCTGGTGCAGTGGTGCCCCTTTCAGTCAGTGATGACCTCAACTAACATGGTTCTATTCCTGAATCACTGGTGTAACAAACAATGGCTCATAGAAAAAAGTTCCTCAGAAAATGCATGAAGTGGGGACCTGAAGAGTTGTATCCTCAAAAGAACCTTATGGAAAGTAAGGCTTTAGTAAACTCATTTCACTTCTGGAGGGATACACTACAGCAAGATAGTTCTCATCATGTTGGACAACTCAATGGTTGTGTCCTGCCTCCTAAAACAGGGATGGGAAAAAATCCTCTACTGTATTAATTCTGGTTTGGGACTTCATGCACTGATGTTCCTTGCAAATGATCACTGTCTCAATCAGGCGTACTCCCTGCAGTGTCCTTGCAGAATCTATGTTAAGAAGGTGCCCAACCCTTCACACTGAATGATTTGTTCATCCATCAGCATATCAGTGAATTTCTATGCTTTGGGGTGTCCCATTATGGACCTTTTTACAATAAGATGGAATCACAAACTGCCAAACTTTGTCTCCCCAGTCCTGAACCAAGAAGCCTGGGCTGTGGATACATTATCAGTCAGTTTAGGATGGATTTCAAGGATTCACCTATCCACCCACTCACCCCCTTGGTTCTAGTGTTGAATATAATACAGAAAATGAGTGATCATGCCTGCAAGGTTATTCTGAAAGTCACTTTCAAAGTGGGACAAGATCTGTTCAATTAAATAGACATTCCCAGCAAAATCCTGACAAGACCCAACCTGCTCAAACAGCTATGTTTGTTTGTGTTTCACTTCTGCTGTAAAAGGTTTCTCCTTCACACCAGGTTCTTGCCAGGAGAGACTTGTGTCAACAGGAATTTAAACCTTCAGTCACCGAGAGAATCTCTACTTTATAGGCTTGCAAAAGTAAGTGGCAAGTTTTCGGGTGTTGGTGTAAGATCAGCACCATCTTCCCTTTGAGTGTCTTAATCCAGAAGTTGGTTAACTTTTATCAGTGCTTGTAAGTGAGAGCTAATTAGCTCCATTTACTGTCAGAAGCTATCACTCCATGATCTCCAGCTCATTCCAGCATCATGGCAGAGGAGATATTGGGCAAAACAGGGATCTATCAGACTGCTATCCAATTTTTACTTTAGTAGGTCACAGTGTCTCATAAATACAGTCTTGGATTTGGAAACAGCTTGGATCATTCCAAGCCTTTAGCCAGAATTGTGCTGAAGATGCTATCATACAAAACATGTTTGTTGGTAGCTCTGGATTTGGCATTCAGGGTGAGGGAGTTAAATACCCTCTCATTCCACCCGATCTGTCTCCTGTTCAAATCAATAGTTTCATAATTCTAATGCAGCTGGGCTTTGTAATTAAGCAGGCAATCAGAAGTCCATCTCTTCAATTAATTCATCAGTAGAGGTGAAGCCAGGACCGCTTCTTAATAGAAGCCATTGATTGGAATTCATAGTCAACTTTTTCTAGTTTTTATGCACAGTAAATACTTGTGCCTTGCAGAAATAAGAATTGGATCTGGTAGGTCCAGTGGTAACAGTCTGGATGACCACCAGGTCAGATTGATATCAGCACAACCTCCTAATGGGCATTGCTTTAGCTCTTTTGCAGTATTCACTCAGATGTTTTCTTAGTAAGGAAAAGTCATTCTTCATTCACATAGATTGAGTAAATAATAGATATATTTCATTGAATGGTTGCAGCACTCTGTATTTTGCACAAGTGGCAAATCCATGAGTAAAAATTCTTGAGTTTTTCATCCATGAGATGAAATGTATCCATTATTTACTCAGAACAAGTAAATTTTCTTTTTAAGCTGAAGCGTATTGACTAGCAATATATGTATAACAGACTGTAGTACCTGATTTCTTACAGTATCCCACTCAACAATGTCAGCTGTATACCAATAATATTCTGCTGTTGTATAAGGAAGATATCAGTAGTAACATAATTATCTTTCCTAATTCAAGGTCAACAAACATATGAACAAAACAATAGGAATGAAGCATGTTGTGGTAGTTGAATTGTGTACTTCTGTATGACAGCTGGCCATACTTACTACTACACCAATCAGGTAACATAAGGACAGGTCACATTTCTTGATCATAATGTCTTCAATATCTGTTGTCTTTAGCAAATAAATATTTTTTGCACTTCACTCCACTGAGTTATCAAAATCATTTGTATTGAAAAATTATCAGGCTAGCATAAATAAAAATTAGTGTAATGACTTGCTTGTTTCAGAGGCAGGTAAAATAAGAAATGTGCTCAAAAACATTGCCCAGTGAGTTTTGTTTCAACATTGTGATACCTAATCCAGTATTCTTTGCTTGCATATATTAGACATAGATGAGTGTACAGCAAGACAGTCAGGGTGTCAGCAAATCTGTGAAAACTCTCCTGGAAGATTTTCTTGTTCCTGTTATTTTGGATATGCCCTGACAGAAGACAGAAAGACTTGCAAAGAAGGTATGTACAGTATTTTACCACAAATATATGTACAGTATTTTACCACCATTATATGTACAGTATTTTACCACCAATATATGTACAGTATTTTACCGTACAGTATTTTACCACCAATATATTAACCAAAATGTGCAGTATGAGCATGTTTAATTTCGATTGGAATGTTATACAATAGTTTTGGCAGTTTTGCAATTATTTGAAACAATGAATCTCAGTTTAGGAGTAGCCGTAGTGCCCTAATCTGGTTGATTGGCAGTACAAGTAGTGCCCTACTCTGATAAGGAGTACAAGTAGTACCCTACTCTGGTTGATTGGCAGTACAAGTAGTGCCCTACTCTGGTTGATAAGGAGTACAAGTAGTGCCCAAATCTGGTTGATTAGCTGTACAAGATGTGCTCTACTCTGGTCAATTGGCAGCACAAATAGTGCCCTACTCTGGTTGATTGGCATTATAAGTAGTGCCCTAATTTGGTTGACTGTTCTTGTTTTTGAGGGGTTTCATAGTGCAAGATAGGCTATACATGGTGGCTTGTATAACTGGTGGAGGAAGAACCTGGGGAAAAAAACTGGTAAGAACCACTGACCCACAGGAAGCTACTGGCAGCTTTCTCACAAGATTACCAACATTGCCTGAGCCAGAGACTCAAACCCACACAGACAAGTAAAAGCAAGTGCTTTAGACCACTTTTCCCATGCAGGGTCCCACCTAATCTAGTTGATCAGTGGTATAAGTAATCTAATCTCATTGATTTAAAAAATAGTTTAAATACTCAGGATCCAATTTGTTAGATATATTATACTTCAGCACCAAACTTGCAAAAAATTGTTCAGATTGTTTTTGGATTAAATTTCTGTTATCTTATATGGTTTTGACACAATAGGATTTTTAGTCTGCTTTATCAGTTTTAATTTCTTTTTCACATGTATGCTGTGTGATTTCTAATTTCTTGTTTGATCAGGATATTGCTTTGCATTGCTACACATATATATTTAGAAACATTTCCAATGAAACGAAGACCTGGAACTGTATCAAGACTATTAGTTCTTGTTTCATTATAATTAATTAATTAATTAATGAAACATTGCATGTATCTAATGTTTTGCCTTCCATTTTGAATTTCATAGTTGAGAACCCCTGCAAACAGTATGGCAACATTACATGTGATCAGATCTGTTTGGTGGACTTGCAATCAAGAACAGCTAATTGTTCGTGTAATCTAGGATTTAAACTCGCTGCCAACAACATAACCTGTGAAGGCAAGTATTTTGTATATTCAAAATAAAATGGAAAAGCTATTTTACATATGAGTAGTGAGCATGGATGAAGTATGAAAATATAGTCAGCTTCTGGCGAGTAGTGAGCATGGATAAAGTATGAATATTGTCAACTTCAGGTGAGTAGTGAGCATAGATAAATTATGAAAATAAAGTCAACTTCAGGTATCAGTAGCAAGCATAGACAAGTATGTACATGCTGTCTGCATACTTCATTAGCCTTGCTTAATTAAGTTTAAGTTGGATACTATAATATTTTCTGCATTCTGATGACACACAATATGGTCAAAGCTCTGGTACAAGTTTTGTCAGGAGCTTAATTGGGCATTCAGATGAGTTTTAAGGTAAGGTACTAAAACTTGATGAAATGTTCCATCTCAAGCAAAATATTAAATTTTATCAGAAGCGGGTCATTATAACCTAAATGTTGCACAGAATTAGCTATGATTTATTATTGCATTATAGTTAATTTTTAAAGCACTGTTCATTGTGTGGTAGTGAAACATAGCAAGGAATGCATCACAGAGATGACATTTTACTGTAGAATTGTATCATGTATTTTGTGCTTCTCTGACTTTGGGTAGCTTTTGTGCATGAGTTGATTGCTTATATGCTTTCTATTTAAGATGTTCTCCTTGTGAAGGGATTATTCTCAGTTAGTATCACATTACTACACTACTATAATTAGGTTACTGTCACACATTGTTCATGCTTGAGTTTACAGTATAAATACTATGTAAACACCAGTGATGGATATTTGAACTTTCACAAATATTGGCTTGAAGACTTTACAGAACATAGTGTCCTTTGCATAGTTGAGCTACCATTACGAACTTTATATTTATTTAAACAAAACCAATTTAACAGATGAAGTTTTATTAATGACCTCAAATTCATTTGATAATACTGCCCTGTTACAAAGCGAAGATAATTCATTGTACAGTAGTATTTTGGTCATGATTTCAAGGCACAGGCCATGGCCTTCATGTTTTATAATACATGAATAACCCAATGATTTGTATCTTTCAGATATCAATGAATGTACAGAGAAGAATGGTACTCTGATGAATTGCAGTTCCAATGCCTCTTGCCAGAATTCTAATGGAAGCTATGTGTGTTCATGCAGTCAAGGTTACAAATTAGAAAATGATGGAAGAACTTGTTCAGGTTGGTTCCTCATAGAGTTATCACTTAAGTCTCATATTTAATGTAATTTTATCAAGTAACTTTGACAACTCTTGGTTGCAGGCTTTTTCAAAAGTTTATTGTCACAGTAAGAAATGGCAGGTTCCACTTTCTGCCTCCATCTCTCAGCTAAGCTAACTTTTTACTTTTTCTCTTTTAAGACAAGAATTTAAACCCCATCACCATGGTCAGTGATCTCAGACATGTTCTCATGGGTGAGACAATATTGGACATTATAAAGACTTTCCAACTTGCTGTCAGATTTCCATTTATCCAGGCCATGCTCACCCACATTATTCCCAAAATGGAATCTCTCCTGGGTGTTGACATTGTTCAACTCCTCTACGTTCAGTCCCCTGTCATTCCAATCCATCAGTTAGTTATCTTTTCAGTCTTGCCTTCTGACTGTACTTGCCTCAACATGCAGAGTCATTGATGTACATACTTTCTCCATGGACCCATGCAGCTCCGTCCCAAAGAATCAATTGTTGTATTGATACAACCTGGATTTATTGCAAAAAACAGATAGGCTTTTTCTGCCTCTCAAGTCTGGAAAGCAAGACATAAGACCACAGGTTCTAGCCTATTGGTTAAAGATAGTACAATGACCTGTCAGGAATATGCCTCATGAAAATCTTGTCTCTTGAAATACATGCAATTTCCATGATCAAACATAATGTCTTCATTTGGGACATAGTGGATACAGTTCAATGGCATGCCCAGACCACTTTCTTGAGCTTCTATCTGCCCTACATTCCCTTCCAGAGGAGAGGACTGAATGTTATCAGCACAGTGGTGGCTGCGCAGACAGTAAACACTACCTGTTTATAATGGCACAACCCCTTGGAACCAACTTTCCTGGATTTACCTGGAAAATCTTTAAGGCTGAGACCAAGATCAAGCACAGAATCTGAGAGGAGTCTCCCTTACACGTGTGTAAATTAAGGTCGCAAGTTGTGCTAAACTAACATTAGGAGAATTTCATAAATTAGAAAGGCAATCATTCTCTTTCTGGGTGACAAAGATCGACGTAGGATACTCAGTATTTCTTCCTCCACTTACTAGTTATCCTAATGTAATGTGATCAAGTAGTGTATGATGGAAAAAGAAACTTTTCTAAAGAATTATGTTTCTCCTGTAATACATACCTGATCACATTACTAGATACTCCACCCACTCCACCCTTGAAATGTGAGCATCCCATAAGGTGTTACTCAAGTAACCAACCAGTTTAGACTAGGTGTAACAGTAGCCACCTAGCAGTTAGAAGGGGGGGGGGTGACCTACAAGAGTTGTTTCCCATTTTCTGTATACCCTAGAGACCAAAAGACATCTCTTTCCGGGAGGTCTGGATTTGGAAGTAGCTTAGAAAGTTATAATATTGCTTTGTACTCTGGTAATACGAGAAACATAATTTGCTATAAAAAAAATTCCTAATGTTTGAAGCTAATCAAGCTCTTCATCAGTGGAAGCAACAGCTTATAAAAAATAAACACAAACATTTAGCAAAATTTTAGAGAAACATGAACTATTTACATGGTTGAATGATGGGAAATCTGAAATAAAAAGTAAAAACTGATGAAAAAGATATAAAAATGTGTAAACTAAATATCAAAGGAAGTACTATTACATGGATATCATGGCATCTGTTTTGGAGCAGATACTTGTGAGAGGATGTATTGCTATCTTGTGCCAGACATGATTTCATAGTGAATGTCTTTGTTGTCATAAGTTGTGTCCTGTACTGATTTTCTTTATGCTCAGAGATCTGGGATTGGAAAAAGAGATTTGTTGCCCATTTTGAAGAAGGTAAATATGGCACAAGTATATAGAAACCGAAGTAATTGTTGTTTGCTTGGGGGAGGTAGATGGGTAAAAAAGATTGTTAGTAGTGATTGCCTCATATGTTGTACACACATTCATGCAGAGTTTGATGTGTCTTGAAATATAGTCATTTTGTTGCATGTCAATGAGTAATGGCAAATTTCATAGGAAACCATTCTAGTGATTCTAATAGCTTATTTGTAACTTTCAAAGTGGTTGTATGTGAGGAGGTCTATAATAGAGGTTATATTACATTGAGTCTATTTTAAAATTTCTTTCTCTTTTTCAGATCCTAATTTTATGAATCTCATATTTATTAAAATTAAAATAATGGCATGGAGTGGTTATAAAGTATTGTTGTCTAAACTTTCATTGCCAGTAAAGGAAAATTCACATTGAATGTGATTGACATCGTTTACACATTTAACTAGTATAAAGTGATATTGTGATATGGAAACAAAATGTTTACCAGACTGCTTCTGGTCTTCATTTGCCATGTAACAAAATTAGATTGTAACGATTAAATATAAAAATAGTCTCAATATGTCATGTCAGTGAGAAAAGAAGATATATGTCTTGCTGATTTATTTCTTTTTACTGTTGGAAAAAATCCAGTGAAAGAAGACAAGATTTAACAATGATACAGTCCAACAAGATATTTTGCCAACTGAGACTCTTACTAGTAGTCCCATTAGCATGAAATCAGCAATGAAACCAGTCCAATTAAAATCCATGATATTAACTCTAGATATAAAGAAGAATTATTCCTGTTTTAATTGCCTTAGTCTGAAACACTTATATCAGACTGTGCAACCATATATTCTTCTCACAAATTCCACTGCAGACATTATTTGAGAAAATAAATATTTTGCTATTTTGATTTTGTTTTTATTTCTTACAGAATGTGACAGTTTCCATTATGGTATGAACTGCTCAACTGATTGCAACTGCAGTGTTGGAGCAGAGAGGTGTGACAAACTATCAGGATGTGTGTGTAAAAATGGTTGGACTGGAACAAAATGTGACACTGACATCGATGAATGCAGTAATACAACCTTATGTACAGGGGCCAATATGTACTGCCTCAATACACTGGGATCTTACCAATGTGTATGTGAAAGTGGTTACAACAAGACAAATGGCATCTGCATAGGTGAGACTGAAAACCAATTAATCTAGGTGCCCATATATAAAGATATAACTTACAGCAGGATAAGTCCACATTGTTACACCTATTTATCTATACAGTTTACTAAAACCACATTACAGTGCAATAATTACAATAAGCACATTTTATTCCATCTGTGTTATTGTTCCTTTATAATTTTTTATTCATCCACTGTGTCTCAGATGTTTGGTGTAGCTCACAGCCTAAACTTTAATTTTCTCAGTGTTTTGTTCATACCTAACTGTTTGTTTTATTATTGTTTCAATGGTACTTCTAACACATTATTAGCTATGTCATATGAGGAAATGGGAGCTAAGTGCCTTTCCAAAGGAAACACTGAGGCAGCCAGCCTATGCTGGCCTGGGCAGGTAATGAACGTGTGACTTCTGCATTATGATTCTGATGCTCTAACAATGGAGCTACCACAGCTCTTTCTAAAAGATCATGCAGGTTTTTATTGAAGGTACAATTTAGACAAATTAAAAACATTTAAAAATTTGTATTTGCTTGCAATTGTGTTTTTTTTTTTTGCACAACCACTGAGGAGACGATATTGATACAATTGCATAGCCTCCAATTTCATTTTTTTTTTAAATAAAAGCACTTGCAGAAGCATATATGGAGAATTCAGTGCTAATAACCATAAATGTAGCTGCAACAGAAAGGAGATTTACAGAAACAGATTCCAATTTCACATTTTTTACAAAGTCAAGTCATAATTTCAAATATGTCATAACTTAACATATGTAATAAGTTAAAATGTATCATTCGTCATTTTTAAGTCAGACCTACAGTTAGGCCAATCAGATCTCTAGGTTATGTTAAGTCCAGATTTAAGTTCATTAGATCAAATTCAGGTTAGGTTAATCAGTACTAATTTAAAATCTTAAAGTGTCTTAGTTTATTTTACATGGTCATTTTATATAATTTCAACCTGTGCTCCAGGACACTATTGGTCTTTTTTAACTTGCTTTAGCAAGGCATATGCAAGAACAATGATCATGTTACTTATTCATTTTTCTAATATAACATTACCTACCCAATTTTATCAGGCTTTCTCTGACTATTTACATGTTTATCCAAAGTGAAAACATTCTATTCATTTAATATGAAGCTTTAAATTTAGTTAACATTTGAATAAGATTGATGTCTATTTGTCTTCCTTTGTCATGTACAGATATTGATGAGTGCATTGAGCCCGTGTGTTCATATGCCTGTAAGAACACCAATGGAAGTTACCAGTGTTCATGTCAAGCTGGATATAAAGTCAATGGATCTTACTGTGCAGGTAATTCTTAGCTCATTTGGCTGCAAGGCTGTCCATTGGCAGACATACAGTGTGTGTTATTCTTCTATGATGCTAACTTCTAAATATATGATTGGCCAATTTCACTAAGACTTGATATGCCTGCCCTTCCATGTCATTGCACATCTCATAAAAAAACATAATTTTTGAATTAACAAATCCTCCCCCCAACACAAATTCACAAACAAATGCTTCCAAAACAAAGAAAAAGAGCAGGGGAATGGGCCCATGATGTGTTTATTCTCAAACACATAGATATTTGTCTCATTATCCTGATGTTATAAAGTGTTTGAACTTACTAATGCCTCCATTAAGGTATAAACAAGTAACAAATGAATGTAATTGCAGTTTAATTAGTATACCAATACAGCCATTAAAGCTATGTCTTGTTGGCAAACCAGAAAAGCGGAATGAACAGAAAGTAAATTGGAGATTTTTTTTTATGCATAAGAGCAGTTTGTCACATTTTTACCAGGAAAATTCAAATAACAAACTATGTTTTGCACTAGACTGGGAGCTATGTCTTTGTGAAATGAAATGAATGTGACCAAGTAAATTAGAAATAGAATGCAAAGTGGCATTAATAGAGTCACTTGCAAAACAAGAAAACTTCTGACATATTTCTTACTTTACAAAGGTTATAAATATATTTAGATATTTTAATCAGTAATTGATATCAAAAAGTTAGATTTAAAATTCCTGCAAAATAAAGAAGCTACCCTTAAAGTGAAACCTATTTTCAAACTGAACAACTGAGCCAGTATTGATCAAGCATGGTATGAATGTTTCTTAGGATATGCTTTATCAAAATTGTGTCCTGGGTGGTTCACCTAGCAACTATGTGGCTTCCCTACTTACCATATGAAAGACCTATCTTTTATGTCTGATTGAAAGTGGCTAAGCAAATTTTGATCAACCTTGGCAGGACTGATATTTGGAAATGCTCATTTAGTTTTGCCCTATGTGGCTTCCCCAGGAATTATGAGGCATCCTTAGGAGTTGGATGGAAACATTTTCAGCTTTTTCACTAAAGTTTTTGAATGAGTCTTATTTGTTAAACTTGGTAGGAAGTATTGTTAAGAAATACCAAATTATCTGTCTAGTTTGCTTCCCTTAGCAACCCTGAGCATTCTGTTGCAATCAGATTAAAATAAAAACTATTTTCAACTTCTTTGAGAGATTAGCTTGGCTAGATTTGATATCAGACTTGGTAGAAATGTTTCTTTGAACATGCTTTATGAAAATTGAGTGGTTTGCCTAGCATATTTATACCTTCCATAGCAGCCATAAGGAAACTCTATTTTTAATTTCTCCAGAACAGTTGAGCCAATTTCAAATAAGCTTGGCATGAATATTTCTTAGGACATGCTTTATCAAAATTATGCTTGGTGTATCTCCCATACGTATAGTTTGGTTTTATTAGCAGTTTGGTGGAAAACCAATTTTTAGCTTCTGTTCTAGAACAGCAGAGTTAGTTTTGATCAGATTTGGTAGGAATGCTTGTTAGAACATGGTCTGTTAAACTTGTGTATGTGGTGGCTGCTCTGGCAAAGATCTAGCATCCATTGCAACGCATTGGAAAATCTATTTGTTATGTTTTCCAGAATGGCTTGGCCATTTTTGACCAATCTTGACATCGTTGTTCCTTACGACATGCTTTGTCCAAATTATGTTTGTACTGGCTCCCAGAGCAGCAAATTTAAAATTTAGTTTTGACTTTTCTGGAATGGTTGAGCCAGTTTTAATCAAACTTTATGGGAATGTTTCTCAGGACTTAGACTCAATCACAGTTGTATCCGATATAGCTCCTTTAGCAATGATCAGACTTCCACAGCATTACCACTGAAGACTCTTTCCAACTTCCTCTTCAGAACTGTCCAGCCAGTCATTCTATGAACTTGGTATGAATGTTTATTATCATGATATGCTGCATCAAAGTTGTATCTGCAGTTGCTTTCCCTAGCAATGGTTTGACTTCCATAGCAACAGGGTGGGAAACCTACAGTTATATCCATCTGATATAGCTAGCTAATATATAATAAATATCATAGACCAGCTTTCAGTTAAAAAATGCCTTACTATATCACCCAAGGTGTGATAGGTGGAGACATAACATGAAAACCTTTCATATTGATGCAAAAGTTGCCAATGTCCCCCTGAAGTTACAAAAAGTAGAAATGTAGAAACAAGGTTAAACATCACATAAGATTCTACCAGTTTCTATCAAATAACTGGAAGTTATCCTAATTTTGGTGTCTTTACCAAAAGTCAGCATCCTTGTTATATTTTACTTTTAGACCAATGCATACCAACTGAGCAATATCAGCCCCACTTGGGCCTCATATTTATACTGTATGGTCTAATTTTTCCATCATTTTGCAAAATTTTAAATACAGTGAAATCACTCTTTTTCATTCAGTAATAATTAATGGATTTTTGTGCTTATAAAGAAAACTCAAATTTAAATACACAAGACACAAATATACTAATATTATCAGGTGAAATAACAAGAGTCTTCTAAAAATTCCACAGATTTATATTTCCAAGGTTCTCAATGCTTGCTTTAAACGTTCTTGGGAGACATTAACATAAAGCACATTAAATTTTTACCATCGCTATTTGCTGTTAAGTTGAAATATTTATCTTTGCAACAGTTAATTTTGTTTTATTTTACAACTCATAAAATGAACTTTTCAGTTTATTTTGTGTAATTCAGCTAATTATTATATACTACTATGTTCATAAAGTCATTTGAGATTAGTTCAAGAAAGTTTAGAGGTCAGAACGAATGTGTTGAAACAAGTATATTTTAAGGGGTCCTGGGGATTAAAGTAAGACCCCAATTCCAGAGTGAATGGGCTCCAATTCCTATATAAAATATTTTTAACATAATGCAAACTTTTTAATTTCAGCAATTTATTCCTGAACATTTTTTCCAAAATGGATTGGGCTATTTTCCCCAATCAGAATTAGCCAAATGCTAAGGGAAGCAATTGTCCAATGTTGGCTTCTAATAAGTTGATACCAGTCAAGGTAGAAAAAAGAATTGTATGGATAGGCAATTTTGGCATTAGGAGTTGGATCTATCTTATTGTTTAGAAAAGAAATTGTAAATATGTTATGAAATGACAATTGCCAGAACTGTCAAAATTTATTCTCTTTTTACAGTTGGCAAATGTGTCTAATTATTGGTAATTTGTTTATCAACAGATGTAGATGAGTGCTTACGGAGTCAAGATAATTGTTCTCAGGGTTGTCAGAACACAGAAGGAAGTTATGAATGTGTGTGTTATTTGGGATATAAAATAAATGGTACTATTTGCACACCTCTGCCAGGACAAAATATGACGTCTTCAGGCATAACATTTACTTTTGATATTCCAATCACTGGGAATCTCAGCGAGACTAATACATATGACAAGTATCTCTACTATGCAAATCAGACGGTAAGCTCTTCTCTATATATTATTTCCTTTTTGATCAGGAAAAATAAATTTGTGCACTTAATTTATTTTGAAATTAATGTTATATGTGGTGCTATGTGCCTATGAATTAGTGAAATATACCATGATATAATTATGTTGTAAAGGTTTTGTCCACATGTTATTTGAGTTTATGTAGCTGTGCTTCATGGTTTATTAATTTTATTCCATCCCTACCAAGACTTGTAATAAACAGATTGAATCACATTCTTCGATCATTTACATTTTTGATGAGAAATGTCCATTTTGATATGACATTCCACTGTTTTGTCTGCATTCTTGATGACTGTAAAGACCTATGCAATTTGTTAGGCTCCTGTCTCAGTTTATTTGACATAAAATCATGATAATCATGCAAGAGATTTGTGGTCATGTATAATGATGCAATCTATTTACATTGACCATATGTGTGTCTAAACCCACTTGCCACTCAGCTGCATTAAATTCACTATGGTAAACACACTTACACAGTCTCCAGACACACTGGCCACTCAGCTGCATTAAATTCACTATGGTAAACACACTTACACAGTCTCCAGACACACTGGCCACTCAGTTGCTTTAAATTCACTATGGTAAACACACTTACACAGTCTCCAGACACACTAGCCACTCAGTTGCTTTAAATTCACTATGGTAAACACACTTACACAGTCTCCAGACACACTGGCCACTCAGTTGCTTTACATTCACTATGGTAAACACACTTACACGTCTCCTGACACACTGGCCACTCAGTTGCTTTACATTCACTCTGGTAAATACACTTACACAGTCATCTGACACAATGGCCACTCAGTTGCTTTAAATTCACTATGGTAAACATATTTTCACAGTCTCCTGACACACTGGCCACTCAGCAGTATGGGTTTGATTTCACAGTGCTAAAGACATGCAGTCTCCTGACACAGATCACTCAGCTGTATGATTTATTTCACAGTGCTAAAGACATGCAATCTCCAGACACACTGGACACAAAGCAGAATGGGGCTGATTTCAGTGCTAACAACACTTAAATATTTCCTTGACACACTGACCATTCAGCTGTATATTGTTGTTTTGTGGTGCTGAAGACACTTATACAGTCTCACTCCACTACAATGGATGTACATATGTAGTATCCAAGCACCTTATTAATGTATTATCACAGAAAACATATTTGGGCTCTAACCTTTATGTTAATTTTTGAGAGACAAATAATTAAATTATGCCAGATTCTTGGGTACCCCATTACTTGGATTATATATTATATTCTTTGCAAGGCTCAGAATAGAATTTTACATACATGTACAATACATTCTATTTTGCCCAGAATATTCAATCCAAAGTTAATATTATTCCAATAATCAAAGCTTGAGGCCTGGTACAAATATGCACCCACATCCAAGTGAAAATAGCTAATAACGTATGCACAGTGACAGTTTGAAAGCTGGTACAAACTGCACCTTAAAAGTCAGCTAAGAATACATATTTAACAGTGGCAGTAGACCAACATTTTGACAGTCTCTACAAATGTGCACTGAAAGAAGTTGACCAAAAGTATGTAATTAATGATGGCTGGGCACCCAGTTTTGAAAGCTTTTGAAATGTGCATCTGAGCATTCAACCAGGAATCCATAGCTAATAATCGTGATCCACCCAGCTGCTGTCACTATTCATCAGTAGCTAACTGCCAAAAACTATACAATTAATAATGGCTGCATACCCATGGATTAAAAGCTTGTGTACCTGAAAATTCAATTAATAATGGCTGTACACCCAAACTCTCAGTGCATTTGAAAACTTGGTGAATAGTACAGTTATTTGGGATGGTGCATCCAAATTCTCAAAGCCGATACAAATGTGAATCTGCAGCCAACATTCAGGAGAGTACAGTAAATAATTGCTGTTCACCCAAATTCGAAAGCTTCTACAATTGTGCACATAAAAATATAACCAAGAGAACATTGTTAATAATGACTGTATACCAAATCACATTATTAAATTGAGCCTTGCTGTATCTATCAAATGACCTTACCTTCTGCTGCCTTTATGTTTTGTAGCTGTACTTATATTTCAAAAAGAAGATGGCAGAATATTTCATCAGCATAGAAAACATCACGCTTTCGTAAGTATAGGACATTTTTCATTGCTCTTTTTACGTTACAGTTAAGCACCTCTTGCAGCATTAAAAAATGTAAGATTTTATTTTTAGATAACTAAATCAAATTGGTACAGAATGATGGAAGTTAAACCAAATTGGTACAAAACATTTGAGGTTTATTTGAAAAACAACTAAATCAGATTAGTACCAATAACGATGTTCATCCAAATCAGTACACACAAAATATGAGGTTTATTAGAAAAGCAACTAATTTAAATCAGATTAGTACAAATGATGATGTTTGGCCAAATAAGTGCACACAAAATATGACGTTTATTTGAAAAACAACTAAATCAGATTAGTACAAATGATGATGTTCAGCCAAATCAGTACACACAAAATGTGAGATTTATTTGAAAAGCAGCAAAATCAGATTAGTACAGATGACGATGTTCGGCCAAATCAGTACACACAAAATGTGAGGTTTATTTGAAGGAATAATAATCAGATTGTTTTTTAAGAAAAGTTATTAACAGAAGTAAAGACAAATGGTCCAGCTCAATAGTAAGATTAACAGTTTTCCCAAGGTTAGGATAACATTGGTCTACAGCCAAAATGCTTCCAAAATTAGTCGAACTTTACTAATTCTGGGTCAATCAGAACAAAAATGATGCTAAAAATTGTTGATTGGCGCTAGTTTTAAAGATATGATACTGTGTCAGTATATATGACCCTTGACTTGGGAATGACAGAGGATAAGTGAGTTATAGAGGGAAGGGATCTCAGTTTAAGCCAGAAATGACTAAAATACATCTTTGACTGGATCTATGAATAAATATATGACTGGGTTTGGACAGTACTTGCATTTTAGGCAAAACAATGAATGATACAATCTGAAGCTGGTATTACATCATACACGATATGAATTGCATCATGTTATTCCTAGAAGTCATGGATGATGCAGTCATAACTAAGCTTAAATGACTCTGATAAACAAATTGCCCTGTATCAGTTCTAGAAATCCTACCGCGTCTTGCTGTCTTATTTGTCAGTGTTTGATTTTGCAAAGGGACAAATTTCTGTTTAGCCAAAGTGAGCAGAGATGCCTTATACTTGTGTGAACAATGCAGATAACTTCTGCTATGTTTGTGGTGAAGTGACTTTTGCATCACAAAAGTGCAGTATAACCACGATGGTTAAGAAAGCCTATCACCTTTATTTTGGCTGCAAAATTGGAGATCAGGACAAGAGGAGGACCCCCACACATATGCTGCAAAACTTGTGCAACAAATCTTCACCAGTGGTTGAACAGGAAAAAGAAATCTAAGCCTTTTGCAGTGCCAATGATTTGGACAGAGTCAACAGATGATATCAGCAATTGTTACTTTTGCATGGTGCCTCCAGTTGGGAAAAGTGTGTCAAAGAAGAAAAAGTGGACTGTGCATTATCCAAAAATTCTTTAAGCTATATGCCCAGTACCCAATGAAGAAGGACTGCCGGTTCCTGATGCACCAGAATCATTCTCACTTGAGTCAGACGAAGAGGAGGATTAAGCTTCTCGTCTTGAACCATCAAAGTCACATGACTCATATTTTCCCCAAACCTCCTCCTCTGAATCACACCTCATAAACAAGGTGAACTGAATGACCTTGTTAGGGATTAGGAACTCTCCAAGAGTAAGGCAGAGCTGTTGGGCTCCAGGCTACAGCAGTGGAATCACCTGACAGGTGATGTTAGGGTTTCCATGTTCCATGACCACCAAAAGGATCTTGTCCCATTCTTCTTCATGGAAGGTGATCTTGTAGCCTGCAACATCATCGATGGTATGATGGCAGCCCTCAGTATTGTTCATGATCCAGATGAGTGGAGACTGTTCATTGATTCATTGAAGACAAGTCTTAATAATCTGTTTTGCTGCATAATGGCAATGTTTTGCCATCAATTCCACTGGTCTTGCAGTCCATATGAAGGAAACCTATGAAAACATGAAACAACTTTTGAGATGCATAAACTATGACCAACATCAGTGGCAACTTTGTGGCAATTTGAAGGTTCTTGCTCTCTTGCTTGGTCTGCAGACTGGATGCACAAAGTACTTCTGTTTTCTCTGTGAATGGGATAGTCGTGCAAGAGATTCCCACTACAACAAGGGAGATTGGCCACACTGAGAGTCATTGGAGCCTGGGAGGAAAAGTATTCAGCATATACCACTTGTTGAATCAAGAAAGATTTTGTTACCACCCTTGCACATCAGGCTGGATCTGATGAAGAACTTTTTCATTGCCACGGACAAAACACAAGCAGCTTTCAAGTACCTCCATGGAAAATTTCCAAGGTTAAGTGAAGCTAAGATAAAGGAAGGTGTCTTTGTTGGGCCTCAGATTCGTGAACTTCAAGATATTGCATTTGACCATGCACTGCGTGGCAAGGAAAAGATGGCATGGAAAGCCTTCTAGTTAGTGGCAACAAATTTTCTCGGAAACAGCAAGGCAGACAACTAATGGAGTTGGTGGAAAAAACCCTCAAGACATACAAAAGCCTTGATTGCAACATGTCACTAAATATACATTTTTTGCACTCTCACCAAACTGTAGTGCGGTGAGCGACGAGCACGGCGAGCAATTTCACCAGGACATTGCAACAATAGAGAAACACTATCAGGGCAAGTGTAGCCCATCAGTGCTTGCAGACTATTGCTGGACAGTGACAAGAGATACTCCATTTAATGAATACAAGAGACAAGCCAAGAAGTGCCAAGTAGACACTGAATAAGGACTAAACTATGTACTTATATATACATAACAGCTTTTTGCCTTTTGGTTCATAATAAATTTTATTTATATAACCTTTTTGCTTTTTTTTAAAGTGTTACATAAACAGGACAGGTGAAATATTATCATGCAAAGAATTCATAAACACATGAAAAGACCTAGGTTTACAATTTATGATTAAAACTCTACTATCTACACAATATACATAGACATAAAATGTAAAAACTTAAATATCTTGGAAACAGTAGCAAATCAGTTGTTTTAATTGTCATATTTGAATTCAGCACATCAAAATCCAAAATAAATAGCAATTTTGTTACTGAAGCATAGAAATGGCCCTTCTCAATAAGCTAGAAAAATTAAAGCTTGTTTTTATTTGCTTCCTTATTTTGCTTGGATTGATGACTGGATAATTATATGAATTTAATTTCCAATCATCAAGTTTTATAGAAGGTAAACATGATCATTGATTTGATGATATTAGTCCATCTCCTGACACCATTCTCATTTCTCCAGACCTACTGTTTGTAAGATAAGAATTCTTTATTTCAGACTACATAGTCCATACACCTAAAGCAAAATATAAAATCAAAGTATTTAAACATAAAATATCATAGATATATTATGTACAAATATACAGACACATTTGCAGCAATAGACTGTCCAGCAGTGTTAAGAATGAATCATGTAATCATTTAAAGAGTAATTTCTATGACTTTGATTGTTTAATTTGAACACGCTCAAAGAAAGGCTGTATTAGGATATCATCTCATTTCATATATGATTTGATTACTTGCCTTAGATTTAATGCCTGATAGTATTAACAATTATAGTTGAATATACTCACAGATCTTAAATTGATGTTTTTCTTTATTTTATAGGTTGAAGGAAAACCTTGTGCACGCACATAATTTTTATTTTATAAATTCTATAATGGAAATTTCTGAAATATAAATGAAATTCTTAAATCTATAATGATAGTTTTAGAATAAATATCAGTGGCTGTATGTATATGTTGTATTGGTGTATCTCTTTATGGCAAATAACATGTCTTGTTTGATGGTATCATACCAATTCTAGCACATTATAATGTATCTGAGTCCCAGTAACAAATGTTTACATCGTTACATAATTTTCCTTGCTTTTAAACATTGTATGTTATTTCCTTAACCACATATTGTAATTAGGAAGTTGTGTTTTAAATAGTTGGGTTGAAATCTTTTCCAACAGATATCTTCATTGTTTCCTCTTTTCAGGAAAGGCAGCCTAATTGCAGCCTTTGTCTTGCTGATGCAGGACTCTGCTCCTGCATCCTCTTCACTGGTCGATAGTCTGATAGATGCATTGAATGAGCAGTTTGTTATAGGTGGAATAAATACTACACTTCGGTCACTAGCTGTTGGTGGTTACATAGGTATGTCTTTTATCACAGTATTTGAAGCATCATAGACTTGATGTGACATGCTTTAGTGTTTAATGCACATTAATGTATTTAACAATGTATGCATCAAGTTGACTGCTGCACAGAATTCAATGTGCTCCAGAGTTTGTTGCATCATTAGGTATTTACAAGTCTTTGCATCTAGCTGATAGTTTCACTGACTTGTAGTAATATTTCTCAGGAGTTGGTTGCATGTTATTGTATCTACTAGTCTGTCCAACCTACTGTTTGGTTATGCAGGTGCTACAATATTTATCACAGTATTGTAAAATGTTGTAGTAATGTTCAACAGAGTTGATTGCATTGTACCAGAATTACCAGTTAGTTTACACAACTGTTGGTCATAGAGTTTTAATAATGCTGCATTTGGCTTTAATTATTATAAGTCTGAATGTAGATGAATCATTTCAGCAGATATTAAGATGAAATGCCCAGTCATATTACCATTTAAACTTCAACGATGTCTAATTAGGGTGCATAAAGTTTTATTAATATCTGTCTGTCCATCCTGTCCTGTCATGTCTTGTGCAAATTTCCTTTCTACTAAGCAACAGCTAAAGGACTTGATGGATTATGACACCAATTTGGTTTAGGTTTTATTAGCCCTTGTTGTATGATAAGTCACCCCATCCTTGTCACGTGATAAGTCACCCCATCACTTGAGGTCCTCATAATGATTGTCATAGCATTTCCCAAATTTCAAATAAGCAGCTTGTTTACACATCCCAGTTCTTCAGCCTGATATCAATGGTTGTAAAATAAATTGAATCATTACAATTAGGCCTGGAACAAGCATTTGGTCATGGTCTTATCATGAATTTAGCAAAGAGGTTTTACTTATGCTTTGTTAAATTGCATAATGCTACCTGGAAAATGGTTCACTCAACACAATTCATCTTCAGATGAAGATTTCATTTGACAAATATTTATGATGATAGAGATAATTACATGAATTCAAACGTTTTAAAGCAAATAAAATTATTGAAGCTGGGAAAGTATTATGGAAAATACCAAAGAGTGAATTGGAGCCTGAAAATTATGTTACATACTAGTTAGATATACTTCCTGGTTTGATAAAGATCAGTGTCATGGTGGTCAATTCAGCTGTATTTAAAAATTTAATGTAGAAGTGGAGAATATCAAGTCTGTATACCATTTAAGGCTATTTGTTATTAGTGTTATCAGAATTTCCTGTATTTAATAATAGATCAAACAAATCTTTATGCAGATCAGAGAATAAATGATTGACAACAGCCATTAAAGCCTGTTACAACTGATGAATTGAAACTGCTGCATTGGTTATGGCCTTGGGTTTGGTGCATATACCTTATGTTAATTTTTACTCAGCAGCTAAATGTGTGATATTAACCCCATGCTTCAGCAAAAAATGAGTATGGGTGTATTTCTTAATATTATAAGCCATTTACACCTGAAAAGGTAACGAACTTGATAGATGACTGCCTTAGTGAGTTGTTAAGTGGACATGATATGACAGACTTTATTAAAATAAGTAATAGAAGTTTACAGGTTTTTGTGAACATTTTAGACTTTATAAGATGTAAACATATTTGTAGTGCTCCTCATGTGGAATTTTATTAACTGTTAACTATTTTGCACCTGTCATTTTCAAACTTGGATATAAAGTTGAAACATAATATATATATATAGTTGAACCACTAAAGAAAAGAGTAGTTTTTAGAAATGTTTGAACTTTATTTATGAAAAGACAAATCAACATAAAGATGAAATACAAAGGTGCTTGTAATTTTAACTGCATTTGCAAATAAGTTAAAAACCAAATGTGAATTGATGCTTATAATAAAGTTTAGACTTCAACAATCATTTTCCATACAAGGCTTGTATATCTGTTATCTACAGTAATTAAAATACAGGCAGTTTAAAAGTAGAGAATAATTTTTGTTTTTCTTTTCTCACACAATTCAGCAGTGTGAGATCTTGTACTAAAACAATTTTCCACTATAATGATTAAGAATAGCTCTGTTCACTCTGACTTTTGCCAGTTTTCAACAGTTGAGTCGTGGGCCTGTTTTACTTAGAGGTTTGCCTTTTCATTGCATCACATTGGTCAGTGTTAACTTAGAGGTTTGCCTTTTCATTGCATCACATTGGTCAGTGTTAACTTAGAGGTTTGCCTTTTCATTGCATCACATTGGTCAGTGTTAACTTAGAGGTTTGCCATTTCATTGCATCACATTGGTCAGTGTTAACTTAGAGGTTTGCCTTTTCATTGCATCACATTGGTCAGTGTTAACTTAGAGGTTTGCCTTTTCATTGCATCACATTGGTCAGTGTTGACTTAGAGGTTTGCCTTTTCATTGCATCACATTAGTCAGTGTTAACTTAGAGGTTTGCCTTTTCATTGCATCACATTGGTCAGTGTTAACTTAGAGGTTTGCCTTTTCATTGCATCACATTGGTCAGTGTTAACTTAGAGGTTTGCCTTTTCATTGCATCACATTGGTCAGTGTTAACTTAGAGGTTTGCCTTTTCATTGCATCACATTGGTCAGTGGCATCTGTATCTTATGTAGACATCTCTAGCTTGCTGGTGATTTCTGATGGACCATTCAATAATTTACTTGTTTTGTACTGTGCGATGACTACATTTGCTGGTGATTTCTGGTGGACCATTTAGTAATTCCTTATCTTGTATTATGAAATACATTTAGTACTGATTTCTGGTGAACCATTCAGTAATTTGCTAGTTTTGTACTATGCAATGACAACATTTTAGTAGTGATTTCTGGTGGACCATTCAGTAATTCCTTGTTTTGTACTATGACATGACTACATTTGCTGGTGATTTCTGGTGGACCATTCAGTAATTCCTTGTTTTGTACTATGACATGACTACACTTAGTAGTGATTTCTGGTGGACTATTCATTAATTTGCTAGTGTTGTACTATGCAATGACAACATTTAGGAGCAATGTCATTCAGTAATTCTTTGTTTTGTACTATGCAATGACTACATTTGATAGTGATTTCTGGTGGACCATTCAATAATTCTTTGTGTTGTACATTGCAAAGACTGAACATTTTCTGGTGATTTCTGCTGGATTGTTCACTAATTCCTTTTGTTGTACATTGCAACAATTACTGATAATGTTTGGCAGACCATTTAGTAATTCCTTATGTTGTACATTGCAAAGATTCTAAATTTACTGATGATTTCTGGTGGACAATTCATTAATTCCTTGTGTTGTACTATGCAAAATTCCTTGTGTTGTACTATGCAAAATTCCTTGTGTTGTACATTGCAAAATTCCTTGTGTTGTACATTGCAAAGATTCTAAATTTACTGCTGATTTCTGGTGGACGATTCATTAATTCCTTGTGTTGTACTATACAAAATTCCTAATGAACAGGTATTGCTTTGCAGAAAGTAAAGTAATTGCTTTTATGCATCCAGGGTAAATACTGTAATTGTGATAAACATCTTGTTGCTTAAAAAGCAATTTTTTTCCTGGTAACGTCTGCAGTATAGTCAAAGACTGAATTAAGGTCATTTTAACAGAATTATGTATTTTCAGTAAATTTCTTTTGATTGTTTCTTTTTTTTTCTCCTTTATTTCTTTCTTACTTTATTTAGTGATGATAAGCTATTTATTTAGTGATGATAAGCTAGCTTCATGATGGCTTTATTCTTTTTATTAATGCCAAATTTTACAGTGAGTAGCAGCGGAGGTTTGTGTGAGATGTACAAGAGCCTGTTGGGGGCTTGTCCTTCGGGTTACAAGTGCACTGTTACTGGAGGTCGTCCATCTTGTGGGTAAGGATTTGTTACACATTAATTTACCATGTTACTTCTTACCTGGCTGTACATATTCTGAGGTTTCCTAGGAAACCTTGGACAAATGTTCCTTGGAAAAAACTTGGAGTATTGGTTGCTGACTTTCCGAGGTAATAGTCCAAGGACGAAATTTTTTTATACCAATGTCCAAGGTTTTTATTGTCAAATGTCCGAGGTTGACCTTGGACTTCCAAGGTTTTTTATAACCAATACTCCAAGGTTTCCTAGGAATCCTCGGACGTGTCCATGGTTTTCAAACATTCTGAGAATTCCTAGGACATATTGTCCAAGGTGTCCTAGGACATATTGTCCAATGTGTCCTTGGACATATCATCCAAGGTGTCCTTGGACATATTGTCCGAGGTGTCCAAGGACACCTCCCTGGCATAAAACATCAGATCAACAATAATGAAGCAAATATTACAGAATATAAGAATACATTTTATTTTTAATGTTTTCAACACATACAAATAAAATTTATAAAAGGTCCAAATATAAAGAATGCCCATAAGGTTCCTTTAGTGCCAAATTGTCCATTTAATTTTGAAAATCCATCCATCTATACACTGGTTTCTTGATGGTTTTAGCACTTCACTGATTTTCTTGTTTATCATCACCTTTTTGATATTCTGCCATTTCTTTTGGATCAGTTCTGTAAAAAAAAATATTGGTTGAAAATATAAAATGTGATGAATTAATAAAACAAACAGTACGCATGTAACATAACTGTTATTGACAGCCTTAAATTTACAAATCATATTTGGAATCCTTTAGTTCTGAAAACAAGGTGTTAAACCTGAAAATGCTATATTTCTATAATGGACTGTTCTTTGAATTTGGGACCATCATTCTAAATTTTTTATAACAAATATAGTCAAGATTATATTCTGTTCCTGACTCAATGTTGGACAAGTTCAAACTAATGTATTCAATCAATTATAAGATCCTGATGCATCCCTTTAAAGATATTATTAAAATTATTCAGAATTACTGTCTTATAATTTCACTGTTCTGTTGTTGTTGTTGTTGTTGTTGTTGTTATAGGGTTTAACGCCATTTTTCAGCACAAGATAGGCTATACATGGCGGCCAGTATTAATGGTGGAGGAAGAACCCTGGAAAACCCCGGGAAGAACCACCGACCCACGAGAAGCTACTGGCAGGCTTTCTCATGTACCCACGTTAGCCGAGCCTGGACTCGAACTCACGCAGACAGAGGTGAGATGGCAGTGATCCGTAATGATCAGCGCTTTAGACCACTCGGCCACTCAGGACCCCCACTGTTCTGTAATCAACCCTTAAAGATATGACACATTGCTTGTTGCTTATAAAGTTTTTAGAAAGTTTGAAATTGATGCATCTTTATCTTACCTTGGGCTTTGTTGGCATTACCATCTTTGTTTTGGTGTTGCCATCTTGGTGGTCTATTTTGTTGCTATTGTCTTCACTTGTTTTGGTGGTTTTGGTGATTGTGGATTTTCATCTTTACTTGTTTCAACCCTAAATTTTTAAAAAAGTGCAAACTTTTCAAATAATATGCAATACATTCCATGCCATTTACTAGTGATGGGAATTGATTATTTGGGAAAAGAAATACATATATCCATGTTTAATGCTGAAAAAAAAAGTGGTTTGGCATGTTGGCCTTTAAAAATAAAAATAATAATCATCTTAATTGTGTAACCTGACATCCTTTATAAAGTTAAGAGATCACTGATGCTTGCATTTTTGCAAATTCATATGCAACAGGTAAAATAGAGCATGAGATCGGTATCATGGACACCATATTTCCTTTTCAATTAGACAAAGAAAAGAAATCCAATTAAAGTCCTATTTAATATCATCAACATATGACACGCATGAGCATTAAACATTTTAATATGGTGCACAAATTTTACACCCAAAATGAAGGGCATATGCTATCAAGGTTTTCAAGGTCTATAAAGTTGTTTAGCAGTGGCCATTATGTGATGTCACGAATCACTACCTCGTATCTAAAAGTAGAATGCAGCTGCAAGTTTGGACAAACACATGATAATATGGCAGGCCAATACAGTTATTTAAATTATAAAATACTGTACTTAAAGAAGATGGATAAAGTACTTAATACAGCTTTTCATCAGTATACTGAAGCAGTAATGAATCTGATTGATTGCTTTGTAGATTTTCTTGCTGCCTAACAACCTATAAGCAGGGATGTTCTGTTCTGTTCTTACATGTCTTTAGCACTATTCATAAACCTATTCTTCTGATTTAATGCATTATAATAATTATGTACACAGTTATTCTAAGATCCATTTTTGAGTCATTAAATATTTTTCAGATTTTATTGTTCTTTCAATGATTTTAAACATGACTTCATTTTCATGTTTAACAATAATAATAAATAATTAAAACCATTAATTCTTTTCTTCTAAATTCAACTAATGTTAATGGGTTAGTTTGCTTTGCTCTATTCAAAATGGGCATAGTTAAATAATTGTTATCATTACAATATACTATATTCTTGTAATTCACTTCCAAAGAATTACAACTGTATCATACAAAGATAAAATTAGAAAAACAACAACAATAAGAGATTATTATTATGATTATTATTATTATCATATATCTGTAAGGATTAAACAATGCATAGAAGCAGGAACACTCAGTCCAATTTCCATACCATTGTTTCATGACAATTTTTTGTTTTTAAAAAATCCCTCTTCTACAACACACACAAGCTATCAATGAGATAAAGATGAAAACAACATTAAGGTTAACTGAACGCTGTAGACCTACATGTTAGTCTGAAAATAATATGGCTGACGGCGCAATGCCTGGTGGGTAAATGACATCATACAGTATTTATAGGTCGCCTAACAACCCATTCCCGCCAAAAACAGACGCATTTGACTGAAAAACTGATGCAGTGTACAGCCGGCCTATGAAACAAGAGTCAATAAATGTTACCTTTTTCAAATTTAATGTAATATAATAAAAAAGAAATGAACTTACCTCCAATCCTTCCAATAATTCCTTCTGTAATCCCAAAACTCGGCAACCTTGCGGACATGAAATCTCTGACTTTGTAATCTTTGATTGCCTTTCTTGGCTGAACATTTAGAAGGTTACGAACATTTCCAGTTAGGATTATCATATACATAATGCAAACAAGTTCATGGCGATTGATGAATTCACTCCTTTGTAATGCAAGTTTTCACAGACAAGTTTGCTTTCAACGGACCACTTTCAAATTTATTATTCTGGCGCATGGAAGAGTGATTGATGAATCGGCTGCTGTGATTGGATAATTTTCCATGCTCTGCAACCAATGAACGAATGCGAAAAGAAATATTTCCCAGAACTTTCCACAACTTAAATATTTTTTAAATTTAAAAGCAGTAAGTAGATAAGCACCTGCTACGAGCATTACGTAGGGTCCTTCAATTATCTAAATTTTGTTTGTAAGATAAAATTATCTCCCAGATTCCGATTGTCCGCAGACCAGAAATGCCATATCAGGCCAAACAAATAAAAGTTCCCAGTTAGCTGACCATCGGCATTTAAGCTGCTGACCCTAGCACTTTTTCCTCGGGTTAAAAATTAAAAAATGAAAATATTAAAAATAAAAATAAAAATTCCCGACAGAACTTGAAGTGCTTAGTACATTTTATATATATATATATATATATATATATATATATATATATATATATATATATATATATATATATATATATATATAAAACCCAAATTAACTACCTACCCTTATTTTAAAACCAATGCAATAGGAATTACACATGGGGTGGGGTGGGGGTGGTCTCATAAACATATAAACAAAGGAGGCTTTAACAAAGCACAGACATTATCAGTCTTTTTAAGACAAGCAAGCTCAAGAAGCAGAATTCATTTACAATTGCATTTGAAGAAAAGAAATCCATTGGAGAAGTACCTGTTGAAGTTCCAAGATACCTCCTCCACAGATAAACTTGCCATGTATTTGCAGTTTGAAAACTTTTTGTGTCCAGAGGAAATGTAGAGGGAGGAGTTCATCTTCAGGTGTTAGAATTTAGGTGACTGTATAAATTAAAATCTTTATCAATTGCAAGTACATTAACACAAGCTTGTGTTTTTTACTTGATCCTTTACCACTCATGATTTAGCTATTGACAAACAATTTAACTATTGACATACATGTTACTTGATCACTGAAATGATAGATGTGGCTTTGCAAAACTTAAATGAGGATTACAGATGTTGCTTTTTACTTTGAAAATGTCTTTTACAGTACCTTGTTTGTCTATATTTCATGAATACTTGAATTGTATATGAAGTAATTGCAAATAAAAAATCTTACACTGGTTTAAACTCAGAGTGAAAACATTGTTCAAATTTATGTCATCAATAACTTTTGGAGGTCATTTTTCATTTTATTTAAACATCAAAAGCCAACTTTCTTTGTAAAGTTTAATATTTTTAAAATCCCCAAATGGATTATATGTGCCTATGTTGTCAGAAAACAGAATCAAGTGTTTGCTGCATTCTTCCCAAATCATTTTGAAAGGGATTAAACTTCAGTGTAACTGTGCTTATTATCAATTGTCATGTGAAAAATGATAATTAAAAATAGTGCCATGCCAATCATCCATGCAATTTTTTCAGATCCAGTTGTATATTTATAATTATTATTCTTGTAACTAATGTGACAAATAAACAGTGCCATGCAATTTTTCAGAAAACATTTTACACTAATACTGTAATAGTTTATCCTTCTAAACTGGTACTTTAAATTATTATTCCTTTAACTAACACACAAACACAAATTTTAAGAAACATGTCATGTGACCCTTTAAGCATTGAAGATTTTACTTTAGCTTCAACTGTTAGAAAATATATTTTTACAGTTGTCCTGTGTGGTTACAGGGCATTAGAATTGGGACCACTGTGTTACACTAACATGATTGTATGAAGTGATTAAAAGTGTATGAATGCTAAGAATTTTTCTAACGGGGGAATTCCAGCATGTATATAAGTTTTGGTTCTTTATCTCATATTTTTATCTCCATGTAAATAAGATGTGAAATCAAAATCTGTGATCCTGTTTGGCACCAGGATGCCTGAACTGAGATGGTACACTGTAAAACCATATCCATCAATCAACATTAATTAAGTTAATTTTTAAATTCAAGTCCTAGACTTGTTAGTTGTTTTGGTAATGACAAACATTATTCATTTTAATAAATGGTAAAAATGGGTTCTGAATAAATATAGAGAAATCTCTAAGTGCACAGCTAAAACAGACCATTTCCTAGCTAAAAATTTTCTAAGTCTACATTTCCGAGCTATGTCCAAGCTAAAAAATGACTAAGTTCTTATTTCCGAGGTTTTTCCGAGCCAAAAATAAACTAAGTTCTCATGTCCAAGGCTTTGTCCAAGGTATTTCCTAGCTTTTTTTAATGTACAAGATAATGTCCAAGGTTGGCTTATAAAACCTCAGACAAAATATCAGCATACCTCGGACGTCCAAGGTCAAAATTCCAAGTATAACCTCAGAAAATGTACAGCCGGGTAGCTTGAGGTAGTAATTTTTAACATAAAAAAATAGTGCAAAAATTTTCACTTTATTGAAAAATGAAACTTGCAGATGTTACACAGTTTTGTCTTCACTGTAATTTTAACTGGAATTTGGTGACCATTCTTCATGCAATGTAGAGTCTCTCACAAAAGTGATTGTGAGTGATGCTACATCACACACTTTATCAAACTATCTATCCATATGTCTGATTTGCATTGCTTTCTGCTCCTATATTGTTGAACAAAACATTTGCCAACATGGTAGTGTAATTTGCCACATAATTGCAAAGTGCAATAATTATCTATGGCTTCCAAGGACTGTTATTGGGTAAAATATTAAATATATGACCAGAAGAGTCTAAATGTGTCTGATCAAATTACCAGACCCAACATAACATTTTTAAAATTATTTGAAAAAGTTACAAATCTAGCCATCCCAAATGCAGAAAAAGTTAGCCATGTCTTTTGGCAGCAGAGGTACTGCAACATTGTCTCCTTTTCAAAGTCATAAATCAGACTAGAGTGGTTTCCCCTGGAAGCAAAAGATTGAGGCCAAATCTCATAAGTTCTCATTAACCACTTCAACTCCAGCCCAATTAGCATGGTGGTTTCTACCTTTATTTTAGATCTTAATGACAAATCACTGCTAAGTGGCATAGTTCCTTTCTATTTCATTTCCCACATATACTGGATATGCATCCAATTTATGTGCAAAAAAGTACTCTCATTAGGGACTTTTTCTTCAGCTTGGTGTAATTGACAGATTGTTGCAGCAAATGAAGCTTTGCTCATGCATTAGTTCAGAAATTTACGTAATGCTCAGTCTTTATAATAGAAAAAAAAACTTTCAGTGAAAGATAAGTGAGTTGAGCTTTACTGGGAAAAACTTTAAAATTAAAAAAAAAACCAGCAGCGAATGCTTGTGGTTACAGCTAAATGGATATGTTTATGTTGTGCTGTTACAATTGTGATGATGTCAGAGCAGTTCCAAAAGCCAGGCAACAAGTTTTTCAGCCTTGCTGTAATGATATAATACTTACACCTAAACACTGATACAAGAGGTCAGTGAACTATTCATTTACAGTCTGACTGATGCATGGGCAGCATTGGCAATTCATCAATTATACTTCCAAGATAATGTCACATCTGTAAAGCTATTTAAATCAATTAATCCCCCACACATCATCACCAAAAATGGCTAATTGTTTGCTAGAAAATGAAAATTCCTGAAAAATATGGCAATGTTATCAATATGATTTTTTTTGTAACATGAAATATTGACCTCTTGTAAGTAATTGTCGGCACTAAGTGAAAAATGTATCAGTGGCATTTTCTTTACTTTTGATCTTAGAAACCTCTCTAGACACATCATGGGGATATGGCATTTCCTTTAATTTTTATTTTATCAATCTCTCTAGACATATCATGGGGATAATTTCTTAATGGCATTTCCTTTAATTTTCATTTCATCAATCTCTCAAGACATATCATGGGGATAATTCTTAATGGCGTTTCCTTTAATTTTCATTTTATCAGTCTCTCTAGACATATCATGGGGATAATTCTTAATGGCATTTCCTTTAATTTTCATTTTGTCAATCTCTCTAGACATATCATGGGGATAATTCTTAATGGCATTTCCTTTAATTTTTGTTTTATCAATCTCTCTAGACATATCATTGGGATAATTCTTAATGGCATTTTCTTTAATTTTCATTTTATCAATCTCTCTAGACATATCATGGGGATAATTCTTAATGGCATTTCCTTTAATTTTCATTTCATCAATCTCTCTAGACATATCATGGGGATAATTCTTAATGGCATTTCCTTTAATTTTCATTTCATCAATCTCTCTAGACATATCATTGGGATAATTCTTAATGGTATTTCCTTTAATTTTCATTTCATCAATCTCTCTAGACATATCATGGGGATAATTCTTAATGGCATTTCCTTTCATTTTCATTTTATCAGTCTCTGTATATATATCATGGGAATAAATTTTAATGACGTTTTTTCTTTTTCAGACCAGATGACAAGGAACAAGGCAAGATCCCATTTTTAAATGTCTTTCATTTGAATAATTTTATGTTGCACACATATCCATGCAAAATTCAGAGTTATATATATATATATATATATATATATATATATTGTAGATTTGGTTGTTTTCTTGCAAAAGTTAGCACTCACTAAATCTTATGATTAAGATAGCCATAATGTGTGGGATGATTCTGTTTCATTTTATATTAGATGTGGGATTGTTTTCATATAAATCGATGTGAATAGATTCAGATATAATCAGTTGTATCCACTGACATCTAGGTATTCAATAATGTTAAATGCAGTCAGATTCACTGTCATCTAGGTATTCAATAATGTTAAATGCAGTCAGATCCACTGTCATCTAAGTATTCAATAATGTTAAATGCAGTCAGGGACACATTAATTAAGACTACTATGTGCAACACAATAAAAAAAAATGTCAAAATGTTTAATAACAATAAAAGTTATCCTTTTTAACCACCCACAGTCTGCAGCTAGGATAGAGGGTTAGGATATTTATTTTGTCCCACATTTACACCTGTGTACCTATCCATCCATCCATCCATCCATCTTTTCATTTGTACTAAGAAGTTGGTTAAGACACTTGTTGAAGAATATAGATGAATACAACTTTGGGGACATCATATGTTGATGTGTGCTGATTAGATCTGCTAGTAGCTTCTGCAGATTACATGTTCCAGCTTTTGGGACTCTAACACATTTTTGGAAACCTTGTTAAGTTACACATGAACACAAAAGCCACTTCACATGCAAAATTGATATTTGAGAAGAATGGTCTTATGCATAAAATGACCTGATTAAATTTGTGTGTAATTTCAGATTTTTTTACATGTTTCATGTAACTTCTAAACTTCTTAGGCTTAGTCTTTTAATCAAATTGTTTGGATCCACTCTGCCAAAATGTGTACAAATAAAGTGTGCAAGACATGTTTGTACTTGCATTTTAATGACCTGAGTAGTTTTTAATATCGCTGACACAGTGTTTCATATTTCAATTTTGTAAGATTTTGTATATTTATTTATTGATTGAAGAGGGGATCTGATTAATTTTCTCGTTTCTACGGGAGTTTCTGTGCAGTTTGTGCAGATGTGTTTGATGAACATGGTTGATTGTGTTTTTCTTTCATTGTTAGGCAATGTGCCACTCATTATTGGCCTCAGTGTGGGACTTCCACTTGGAGTGATACTCATCGCAGTTGTCATCTTAATAGTTCTGAAATGTAAAAATAATAAAGTCAAGAGTCTGGCAATTTGTGGTGACAGGTAAGTTCCATATTTTTAATGTCCTACATTATTTTTGTCTTGTCTGCAGTTGCAGATACTATCACACTAGCTGTCACTATCCCAGTAGCTGTCACCTTAAAAAATTTTATTTTATGTTATATCTGCATTTGTGGATATTGTAGTAGTATCACTGGAAAAGTGGCTGCTTGCATAAACAATTTAAATCTGTTTTCATTTCTACATTTGCAGATGCTATAAAATTAGGTATCACATTTCCAGTGGTGGGAATTATGAACAATTTTGAAACTCTTGTCTACATTTGCAGATGGTGTGAAATAAGGTATCACTTTTCCAATGGGGGACATCAACAAACAATTCAAGACGGTTGCTTACATTTCAAAATACTGTGGCCTTAGTTCTGACTTTTCTAGATGCTTTCAGCATAAAAATATTTGTATGTTTTGGCATGTCTGCATTTGCAGATACTGTCAGATTAGGTAAAACTATTCCAATGCTTGACAGGATGAACAATTTTGTGATTTTTATTTTGTCGACATTTGCAGATACTTTGTCATTCTGCATCACTTTCAAGTGGTGGGAACAATGAACAGTTTTAAGGTTTTTTAAAAGTTTTATTTTTGGCAGTAATGAATCTTACCATCATAGTATTGTTTCCCTGAAACACATTATGCTCTATGGGGCTACTTGTATCATAGTGCTGTTTACTTGAGGAACATTATGCTGCACATGACAGTACTTATACGTCATACTGCTGTTTAACTGAGGGACATCATGCACCATGGGATAGCAATCATCATAGTACTATTTACAAGAGGGACATCATGTTCCATTGGAATGTACTTACATGATAATGCTGTTTATCAGAGTGATGTCTTGCTCCATAGAACAGTAAGACATTGTAGTGAACTTAATTCAAGAAACAGTACTGCTCTGTAGGATAGTACTTACATGATAAAGCTGTGAGTACAGTCCCATAGGGCATGATAGTCAGCACTATGATGTATGTACAGTCCCATAGGGCATGATAGTCAGCACTATGATATATGTACAGTCCCATAGGGCATGATAGTCAGCACTATGATGTATGTACTGTCCCATAGGGCATGATAGTCAGCACTATGATGTATGTACTGCCCCATAGGGCATGATATTTGTCATATAGTCAGCACTATGATGTATGTACTGCCCCATGGGGCATGATATTTGTCATATAGTCAGCACTATGATGTATGTACTGCCCCATGGGGCATGATATCTGTCATATAGTCAGCACTATGATGTATGTACTGCCCCATGGGGCATGATATCTGTCATATAATCAGCACTATGATGTATGTACTGTCTCATGGGGCATGATATCTGTCATATAGTCAGCACTATGATGTATGTACTGTTCCATGGGACATGATATGTCATATAAACAGTACTATGATGTATATACTGTTCCATGGATGATGATATCTGTTATATAACAGCACTATGATGTATATACTGTCCCATGAATGATGATATCTGTTATATAACAGCACTGTGATGTATATACTATTCTATGGGACATGATATCTGTCATATAAACACACTATAATGTGAGCACTGTCCTTTGGAGCACAAAAATGTCTTACCCAGGAGACATCATGCACCATGGGACAACACTTACATTACACTGCTGTTTGCCCAAGAGAGAGAATCCTCCATGGAATAGTACTTACCTCATACTGCTGTTTACCCAAGAGACACCATG
>JAECUM010041946.1:0-11880 GCA_016617855.1 Megalonaias nervosa
TCTTTCTATATATATATATATATATATATATATATATATATATATATATATATATATATATATATATATATATATATATATATATAATATATGTATAGTATGTACGCTGTATCAATGATATACCACGAGATGTATAAATTTTTCATTAAAGGAAACGAAGCTTGCTGAGTTTCCTTTTAATGAAAAATTTATACAACGAGTGGTATATCATTGATACAGCGTACATACTGTACATATATTTTATTTATACCACATACAAATACATATATTTGCCCTTTGAACTGAGTTCAGATTTACTACAGGCAGCCGTGTATTGACCTAGTGAATGAACTCCTCACATCCCCGAGTGTGTCTGCTACAAAATGTAGTTCTCTGCCGTAGTGGCTATTTACAATCACCTCTGCATATTGATAAGTTGATTGTTTTCTTTTCTTGGTTTCTATTTTTCTCCACATTGATTAAATCAATATAATACACACTTATGATTTAAACATGAAAGATGGTTGTAATGATAAAAGTAGAGCAGTAGCAACACTTCGATAGCTACACCATTCAAATACCGGCTCATGGAAATTAATGTGGAATAGAAACTAAGCCAACTGACGAACCAACAAGAGGTAATTAAAATATTTTAATATATTTACAGTCGATCTAAGTCATTATTCTGCTTTAGCAACCGTACAACCGACCACAAACACACTCTCTCTCTCTCTCTCTCTCTCTCTCTCTCTCTCTCTGGTCGGTTTGACTTTAAAACTCTGTCTCTGTCTGTCTGTCTGTCTGTCTCTCTCTCTCTCTCTCTCTCTCTCCTTTGGTCGGTTTGACTTAACTTTTACCATCATTCATAAGTCCAGAGATATCGTGGGATGACAAACAAAAATCCTTTACGTTCGCCATTTCATAGATTTTAGCCCGTATCCTGCTACGATGGTCGAGAGAGAGAGAGAGAGAGAGAGAGAGAGAGAGAGAGAGAGAGAGAGAGAGAGCAGGCCTTTGGACATTTTCATATTTAAATAATAATAATCGATTTTTTAGAACAATATGGTATGTTTAAGAAAAAACAAAAAAACAAAAAAGAACATAACATTAAATATATCACAGTATGTATACCACATAACTCGGCCGGGGTTTGAACCCGCCACCTCCCGCATCCGAGGCGGACGCTCTAACCACAAGGCCACCGGAGCGGTCTCAATTTACGAAAGTTTGTCATAATATCCAGACTAAGGACTTCCCGTACAAGAACTTGCACATTTTTCTTGCAGGAATTCTCGATGTTTACGAACGCTAATGCACAAATCCAGTAGTAAGGGTGAAAATTTCTGTCGATCTATGAAGAGCACATTAATTTGGGCAGGTGAACGATTAATTAGATTTATGGGGACCGTGGCGTGTTAAGTCACCATAATGCACGGATTGTTAATGTTTGTGTCATGAGAGGAGTGATTCTTAATGAAGCGTTCGTTTATTTAACAGTCAGATAGACTGGAAGGATCAGGTTTACTTCGATCTTGTATCGGAATTGTCAGATTTGAGATTTTCCAGAATCAGTTATTTGGGAATCACCAGGTCACGCAGACTACAATTTTGGCGCCTAGTTATAAAAGGCCTGAGATATATTTAATCCGGATTGGTTACGCTAAATAAGGGGCGTGATTCCCACACGAAAATTCGTGGTTTTTAATATGTCCCATCACAAAATTTTAGTCAGTCTACGTTTTCTGCAAGAGAAAACAAATGTAGGAGACTCCGAGTTTGAATTTAGAAGAAATTCCCTCGTAAATAATTATCCAAAAGATCGGATGTCTGGAAAGTCGACGGACACGATTTTGGTGGTAGAAGCGAGCGAAAATTTAAAGCAAGGTATTTGCCCCAGTCTCATGTAATTCGTTGATACCAATATAACGATTTGTTTGATTTATTTGCTTATATTTGCATGAATTTATTTGTTTAAATTCGTAGATCAATTTTTCTTGATATGAATACAACTGTGTGAGTTCATCTATCTGAATCCGTACAATGATATTCTTTATATAAATCTGACGAATTGTTTGAATGTGTCGTCTTGATTGTTATAGGAAAATATGTATCTAAGAATTTCATGCCTTACCGTAGTTGATATGAATTACGAGATGCCGTGTGAATTCACCGACCTTAGATGATTTCGCGTATGATAAAGACTTGAGTGCGTATTGACTGAAATTAACGTTGTTAAACCATGAAGTGAGATTTCAAATATGCTAGAGACTTGAATGTGTGTATTCGCTAGAATTAACGTAGTTAAGCCATGTAATGAATTTCATTCATTCATTTGTGCAATTGAGACGAGAACGGAACTGATGTTTCGGGTGATGATAATGTGCGTCAGGTTGAAATAGCCGTTAGGAAGTACATTAATCTTACGAAACTAGATTTGTTTATGGTCTGCCATGTTTAGCTTGACCAGATAGTCTTTGGTATCTGTTTGAATTCTGATAGAACGATATCTGACATAACGAGAGGGGAGTAATGATCTATTCCCAGTAGGATATCTGACAGAAGATTGAGGTTGCTTCTTTGTTTATTTTCGGAAGGTGAAATAGCTCCACGGGACGTATCCACGTACCTATCTATCGAAGTATCTACGTATCTACGTAATAACGTATCCTCCTACCCACACAAAGTTCAAGGGCCAAAAGAGGCGAGACAATAGAGAGTTTGGAGAAGGGAAAAGTAGAAAGGACCAAGAAGAACAGTGACAGTGAAGTTGGAATGAACCGGAAATAATCAGGTTATGAAGTTGTACAAGGCAATGACTTCGATTGTTCGCTCGATTCTATGATGAACTAATTCTATCATTTAAAACAGATCGGCTATTTATATAAGTATATTTGTGTTTGAAATTCGGTGAATGATTTATTTCAAAAAGAAGTGTATCTTCCTAATGTAATGCATTATCACGGTTGTTTATGTAATTGATTAAATTGTTATTTTCATGTACGGGGGCTCGTGTCATTCTGTTCTATATATCTGCTCAGATCTCTATCTATCCCACCTATAAGGTTCACACTTTATATTGATATTTACTCGATCCGGGCAATAACACCGAAGGCGATCACCCTCTAGATAACGATAACCCAATTTCCACTACAACCAACCCCCAACAAAGTGGGCTCTTCGTAGCACCAGTTTACTTGTAAAACGATCACATCTTCAGAATGTGCATCATGTTACGGTACAGAAAATCGAATGACTACTCAATAATCTGTTCGTATAACCAACCAAATTCTGCGAACGCTGAATTATTGATGATATACAATATTATTACCTCAGCTCAAAAAGTTGAGACCCGAGAGACCACTAATCCGACATTTAACTTTTTGCATGTAACTCCATGCTGTTTTGAGAACAAAAGATGTTATCCGCTATAAAATTCAAACCAATAATAGTAATTGTAATGCAAAAAATGTTTATACTTTTCTTTTACTCTAAAAATAAAATTCTAACAATGTCCATGATGCCGTATTTCATATTTCTTAAATATGAGGTTTGACAGCTTGATATGTCTTACTTTATGAACTTATGTCAAACAGTAGCATGGCACAGGTTTCCTCCACGACTGTCCTTGTCTAACAGTGGCTTGAAATATACTGTAGTGTGAATCCCGTCAGGTGACGCACAGAAAACAACCCAATCTAACTGTAGTGTTAATCAATCAGGTGACGCACAGAAAACAACCCAATCTAACTGTAACGTGAATTCGTCAGGTGACGCACAGAAAACAACCCAATCTAGCTGTAGGGTTAATCAAGTCGGGTGACGCACAGAAAACAGACCAATCTAACTGATTAAGATGAGTGTGATATAGATATCTCTATTGCCGTGGATAACGGAAAGCACTTTGTGGTATACTGTTTGAACACATAATCACTTCAGGAACGCTTCTTTTTTAATTCGTGCTATAACAAAGCCATTAAACAACATTGTGCTCCATAACATGTCCATGTGGTCTTCAAGAAAACAATGCTCCGTCTTTCCTTTTTTAAAAGCGTGAAATAAGGTATTGAAAGTCATGCACTACGCAAAATCTGTTTTAGCAGAACATAAAACAAAAGCCCAAATCTCATTCACAGTGCCTAGACATACCACTTTTATTATGCAGTATTGCTGTTTTTGAATTCCACCTTAGCCTAAAAAATTTGAATTACCCCTTCATACGTATTTTTCATTCGAAATCCACTTTTATCCATTAAACACTGCCGTTTAACACACATATGCAGTGTCTTTTTGAAGATCATGTACGGCAAGCAATTGTGCCAAAAATCGTATTCATACAAATTGTTATGTGCACGTGCATTATCATATTGGGATCCTGAGCTTTATTGACATTTCTTTAATTCAATACATTTGGAGACAAGAAGATCGCTTTATAAAACTAATACTACTGAATTTGGTTGACATTGTCTGTTTTCACTTCATTCTATTTAACCATCCGTAGCTTCAGTATTCTCGTTGTTTTATTCTTCATTCCCTACGAATACGACCTTCTTTCCATGCTTCTGTTTATGATGTTCTACCTGGTACATACGATGTATTCAGTGTTACTCCTTTCTACAATACAGGCTTGCAGTTTCATTCCAGCGCACGTGTTCCTGGGTACAAGAACTGGGAAGTATAACATATATAATCGATACACATCTGTGTTAGAAAACATGATTCACCACCTGGAGGCGTAGCTAAGCTGATGTGGAAGACGAAATAATGAAAAGAAAACAGGAAATTAAAACACAATATGGGTGTGCTGGTACACGAATAATTAGGACTGTCTTTCTATCAACAAATATATTTAATTTTCTTCATAAATGCATTGACATTTTGTGTTTTACACTGACATATACAGTGACATATTTAAATTATTATCTTTTTTAAGTTCCTCTTTTGTTAAGAAAGGTACCTTCACTCATGATACTGAAAATGTGCCTGTGTGCGATCATATATATATATATATATATATATATATATATATATATATATATATATATATATATATATATATATATATATATATATATATATATATATATATATAAAACAGTGAGTATATTATTTCAGTTATGTATTAGCTGGTGTGTATTACAGAGAATATGACCTACTCTGTATAAGATGACTAATGTTTTCGTTTTTCAAGAAATGACGTAATACTGTCTGAATTATCTGATCGTTTGAAAACAGCTTGTAAAACATGAGATTATAAAAGTGTCCGCTTTTGTGTTAATTGTGTGTTTTGGTAAATTTTTGAAGGATGCATTCATGTATGTTACACGTCTTTCCAATGCACGCGTTTTATTCTTAATAAGCTCATATACACGCAAGAAACATGCAGCCAAATTGCAAAATATTTTATTGGCTGAAATAAATTTCTAATTTTTGCATCAGTTTGGTATATGTGTAACATACATTACTAAAATGCTTCGTGAATATGCACTGGCAATACCGAACATTATTTTCCGCTCCAAATTTTCATAACACAAGTAATCTACCTGCATTAATACAAAATATTGTTATTTAAAAGCTATGTTATAAATTATAACATATCTATTTTGTTTCTTTAATAGTTAATAGGTTTTCTTTCCTTACTACAATTTTTAGATGAATAAAAACTATTCAAGTTTTCTACATAATGATAAAAGCTGATATATCAAGCTTGATTTTGAACAAAAATGGAACGTAATTAAGGCTTCGAAATTTTGGGATGATGCTTTCGCACAGCAAGTTTGATGACAACTCTCGTTATGACATTGTTACATTTCTTACAGTCATTTTCTACATATTCGCCACGACAGCGGCACAATTTACCTTAATCGTTTTTAACAGAAACTCGCGAGCAGCTGGGTCCGTAATTATAATTCTGAGTGTCTTTTCACCTTATTAACCACATTACAAGCTGAGTCAATTACCGCTTGTAATTAAGTTAGGGGCAATCAGCGAGGTAGACCTTGAGGCATACACTGTCACCTCGTAATGTACTGCCAAGGTGTCCAAATATTTTCTGGAACCAATGACAGATGTCGAATATCTTGACCTGTAAGAGTAAGATGGAAAACCGTTTCTTGCTCGGTAGATGCGCAATGTTGCATAGTTTTCATCATTTGTCTTGCTTAATGAATTTTAATTATATTCTTCCTCTTCTTTTGCTATCAATATTCTATTCAATAGTTTAGATATCACCAGTTTATTTGCTACTAAAAATATAAACAAAATACAATCCTTACTCAAATTCCTCTAACGACATAACTGCACCATCCCGTTTGGGAGAATGAGCTAAATTCTGAGTGAATAAGATTACTAGTGCATGATAACTAGACGATGGGTGGCGTTACTCGCGGAGAGGGTTAAATTTCTGGATGCAACGAATTAGAACTATCAAACTTATATATTTAATAATCAATTAACACATCTATACATTTCATAGGACCAGGCAGCAGATCTGGAGGAGCCGTATTTGTTTTCATAATTTGCAGGTTCGTTACACCTGAAACCAAATATTTACAGGTAAGAGTCGTTGATTACAGAACAAATCGCATTAATTTTGAAAATAATTCCACAAAAAAAAAAAAAATAAAAAATAAAGCCGCGTTGTAATAACTAATCATGTAATCACCAATATATCTTTTATAAAATAAACGAGGAAGTATGCTTGAAAATATCATATCAAGTGACATCAGCGTGCAGAATTTCAAGATGCTTAAATTTCCTGGGCTAAGAAGAAGTCAAACAGAATTTATTTCTGAAATCATTAATGAAATCCCATCTAGTATCACTGGTTTGTCTCACTTGATTACAACTTTGGGAATAAATAATAGGTTACATCAGAAGCAATAATTAAGGCACGGCAAAAGAAAGACACTGTAATTTTGGATTGAATTGATTTTCTCCAATACATTTTGAAACAATCATAAAACCAGAAGCGCGTTTGTTCGGCAATTTGCATCAAAATTTGCCAATCTTTAAATTTTATTTGCACATACGTGTAATTTAAAGTATACCACTAGTCCTAACTAACTTTAAACTGATCTACGGTAGCAAGACTATAAAATCGTTTATATTTAACTTTTTGGAGCATGTATCTCGATATATATTGTTCATTTTGACATTACAATCACCAGTAAAGACTGGAGCCTAATGCTGAGACAAATTTAGTGACACATCAAGGTTCCCCATCAGGTGAGAATTAGTAAACTTTTTTCTCTCTCCCTCCTGCCAGCACAATTTGTGTCTATTAGTAAATTGTCAACAGCTTTTATTGGCTCTATATACACGTGTCTGGGGATGGCGCCGTGATATATATCATTTGCAAATACAATTTGGCAATTTTTCTTATTCATTTCCGTTAACACAACTAGAATCAATATTTCAGATGCTTTCTTTATACAATTCAGGCAAACGGAAGAGAACTACCAAGTTTTCCTAATCCTTCCAAATGCTGGGGTCGATAACGAATCATGACACTTTTAAATCATTATAATCTAAATTCATTAGTTTAAGTCGGTCTTCCATTTCAAATTAAGCTAGCCTCAAGTTGCGCTTGCTAGCTGGTATCTCTATACTAACGTTTTTCCCTCTGTCTCTTATGTTACCGTTTTGTTAAACAACGTTGCTCTCTACTGTGTCAGGAACATTGCATACATTCCATCAGAGCCATCCATGACCGTAAAATTGAAACCTCGAAAATGCGGTACTCCACAGCACTTACGAGAAATAACTTCACCAGGCTAAGACCGGATGAAGAAGACGAATTATCAAGAAATGAATTCCCACCTTGATATTGGACATAAGAAAATATTGACAAATGTACAAAATCTATCTAAAAATAAATAGATGGGATTTAAAGATAAGCCATGGACCCAGCTTTCCTCTAAGAATGACAAAATCAACAACGGATATAAAATAAACCAATCACTGCTAGGCTTAAAATTTGTTTCTGATTCTGGTATGCTCTACACATTATGTACCGTTGCATCCTTACTCGATCTTAATTTCTTGCATACCTTCATGTAGATGTACAGTGCATAAACAAATAACGTAAAGTTTCGTATGTCAAGGATCACACTTGTGGATGTCAAAGTATATCACTGGGTCAAGGTCACCAATATTTCCAACAGAGCAATTAGGCATCTTAATAAAATAAATAAAAAATGAACATGGTTCTTGTTTGAAATTAGTACAATTCTTCTAATTAAATCTGGTAAAAAAGAGCTAAATCAATTTATTTAGTAATTGTTAATGCTTGATTTTAAGATGAAAGCATTACGTCATTATAGTTGTAATAAACGTTAATCTCCAGTGTTCATACTTACTGTTAGGGTTCAGATAATTCTAGTAATTGAAAGGTGCCAGATGTAAAATCAAAATAAAGCATTATTCAAAAATCAATTGCCAAGAGCACATCATATCATAGTCCTTTTGAAACGGTGATCTGATAAATCTGATGTCCTGGAGGTGAATTTATGTCTTGAAAAACTAGCCTAACATGGCCATGTCTATCAAGACAAAAGCTCTCAATACTTTATATTTGCAACTGTGTCCTTAATTATATTCAAACTTTTTGCTCCTTGTTTTCAGCAATTAGCATCATAATACGATGTAAAGAGTTACTTAACTGCAGGTGTCTCTATGGAAAGATTGTTGTTGTATATAAGTATAAATGTGCTTATTGTTTTTCCATGGACTTTAATATTGTCGGCTTGTTAAATAAACATCCTACTATGTAGGCGCATCATCCATGAGATATATACCAAGCGATACGTCCTTTGCTGTCAAATTGGGACCTCGAAATCAAGGAATTCCACAGCACTTACGATACACAACTTCGCCAGACAAAGACGGGAGTAAAGAAGCAGAATTATAAAGAACTTCTCACCTTGATATCAGATTCGAAAATGATTTAAAAAGATGCTCAAAATTATCATAGATAAATATAATTTAAATGAAGATGAAGGACGCAACAATTACAAGACTTACAAAATCAAATCAACCAATCCTTACTGGGCTTGTTTTTTTTTTTTCTTTTTCTGACTCTGCTGTTATCCAAATATTATACTCCACCCACGCCAGCAGTCGGAAAGCCGGAACGCATGCGCACATGACATAATAAATGTTTACATTCTCAAAAGTGCGTTTGTTCTGAGAATCTGACTTCAAAAGTGTTGATATTTGATGGTGATCTGACTTGCTTATCTTCAAATAAGGTACACAGCCCTAGAATATGCCCCTTGCAAAAACTCCCCATAATGTGGTCTCGAAGTTGTATATCAATTCTAGGATTTGCCGTGTGTTTGTTCTGTAGGAGCCCATCGTGAACTAGCCTATAATTTCATTGGTCCTAAAATAGTTCAAACTGAATCAACTTATTAACGTTAATAAGTGAGATCTGTGGGATGTAGGATCCATATCTAATAATTAATACTGGAGCTCCACTCCCAGAAAAAGCAAAGGTTGTGCATAAATTGCATATTATACACATATGCACCATCCTCGCCTCAGTTGATAGGAGAGCAACTTTAACCGAGATGTGTGTGTGTGATCTATCTGTCAATAATAATAATGATAATAATAATAATAATGATAATAATAATAATAATAATAATAATAATAATAATAACATCATCATCATCAACAACAACAACAACAACAACAACAACAACAACAACAACAACAACAATAATAATAATAATAATAATAACGCGGTCTAGTGACTGGCATCAAAAGATTAGGTTAAATGCTAAAGCTTAAAAAGACGGTATCAAATGTACTTGGTATTAAGTACGGATAATCTTCTTTTCGACAAACGTCAATTATAAACGACATATTATGGTATATAATAGTTACAGGGAATATTTTATTAAATCAAGTTGTAAAGACTTAATGATGTTACTGAACAAACAAAGACAGAATCTCAATATTTTTAAATTTGTTGTAATGGAATTTTTTAAAGGGCATATTAGAATTGCTACACAATCAAATTTGCTCAGTGAAGCGACAGAGTAGTGTCCCTTGAACGCTTCAACGTTAAAGAAATAAATTCCGGAATCGTAAAGTAGAAGGTTTTTATCGTGATTTTATTAACAACATTCACGCGTGACACTGCTTTTGTTCCGTGTATGTATTTTCAATAACTAAGTTATCTGTTTCCCCGACATGTCAACAAACGAATTATTTACATCTTGTTTAAATACATAACGCTTTGTTAGATTTTTAAGAATGAAATACAGAATTTCTTCGTTCCAGATATTTTCACATTTTATTTACCTTAACAGTCGAAAATACAAGATTTCTAACTGTGCCATATATGTTTCTACAAGAGCTGTTGCTGGATTGTTTTAACGATCCTTTTGTGCACGTTATGTGCTATATCATTCCAAGGAAATGGGATCTAAGTGTCTTTGGCAATGACACAACGAGGCAGCCAAGCCGTGCTCGGTAATCTATGTGCTTTTCTCAAGAAGACACTCGAAGCATCCGACTCGTACTCAGCAATCTAATTGCCATTCTCAAAGTCACATCCAGGCAGCCGACCCCTGATCAGCTAGAAAAATTAGCATATTGCAATTGTGACCTAGAGCCAATACACAGACATGGATGACATAGAGGGCATTCATTTTCAGTTTTAAATTTTAAAAAAATATATGTAATCAGGAGCAAAGTGGTTAGTATATTGGCAGAAACTGAAACAAAACAACCTTTATCTCTTCCTGTGTTCAAAACACTTCTAAAACAATTATCGTGTATCAAAGACTACTTTTATTTTTTTCGTTCAAAATGGTAATTTGGAAAACCCTAAACAGACAAAAGAAACAAGAACAACAACAAAATCTCTGGAATCCATGATGTATCTATCACATCTTCCCAAATACACACTGGTATAATTGTGATTAAAGAACTGGAGGAAAATGACAGCTGAGTGAGAAACATAATTTGCAGACTTCCTCAAAACCACCGGACCCCGAGTGGCCGAGTGGTCTAAAGCGCTCACCATTACGGATCACTGCCATCTCACCTCTGTCTCAGGCTCAGCCAATGTGAGTACGTGAGAAAGCTTGCCAGTACCTTCTCGTGGGTCGGTGGTTCTTTCCGGGGTTTTCCCGGGTTCTTCCTCCACCATTTATACTGGCCGCCATGTATAGCCTATCTTGTGCTGAAAAATGGCGTTAAACCCTATAACAAAAAAAAATTCCTTAAAACCACTGTTAATGCTATCAAACTTTGAAGATATGTTCAATGCGATATGTTTTACTTAATGTTGTTTTGTATGCCCTCTGTAGTAACCAAGCATTTTTGACTGGAACCAGGTGTAAAACTGTCTTAATATTTTAAAAACTTTCATTGCAATTTATGTTAAACTTTACAAATAAAAGAAAACATGTTTTGCATTATCTACAAATGACATATGTATAGATAAAAAGAAACTGTCTTCTTAAAGGACGAACCATTTATATTGGCAGAGAGTGAGTTTGGCCCCTGTGATTTTCTTTCAAAACAGAATTCTTTCCTCTATTATCTCAAGAAATTAGTTTGAGATTTTTTCAAGCTATTTGTACGCTGTAAATTTGCATTACCCTCCACCGAAAATTAAATAGGCAGTTCATAAGTTTCATGCAACCAGTAGAAAAGTCTCTGAACCAAGTTCAACTTGCAGATTAGTCTCGTTTTACTGTTATTTCAATCGTAGTATAGAAAGCAATACTTGTTCTTTTCTTATATGTTTCGTTTACCCCCCATAATTCACTTCGTTTTTTTGTAAAGGAGTCATGAGTTGCGACCTCTTCAAAGTATTTCGGTTTACACTTTCATGCCATTAAGTTGGTGGTATATCGGATTAACTTTGTCCGTCTAGGTTTGCGG